>PVLC010044018.1:0-12348 GCA_004027655.1 Graphiurus murinus
CACAAAACCAACCAACCAAACGAACAAATCCCAAAATGTATGTCCGTGTGACTCTATTGCTAGTAACCCCTCTGGTCTCTCGCTATGTCCCCAGCGTCTTGCCCATTACACAGAGTATAATAGGAACTTAGTAAATCTATGGTTAATGATTAAGCAACTGCTTGATAAAGCAACACGATAGGAAGGACATATTTATGTGAGTTTTTTTGGTGCCCTCTGGAAAATATTACTCAGAGGCTTTAAAATTATTATTTGATAATACTTAATAGTTAAACAGTAATATAACTTATTAAATTAATAAATTATTACCTAATTTTTAGCATTACAAATGTAAAAGTGAAACTAACTTTTTCTTAGCCTTCAAATATAGCTCACAAATTTATCCTTCTTTTTGTAAATCTAGCTGATTTTTTTGGGGGGGCGGTTAGTGGTGATTATACCCAGGGGCATTCTACCTCTTTTATCTATTTTCTATTTTTTCTTTAGAAACAGGATCTCACTAAGTTGCTGAGGCTCACCTTGAACATGTAACCCTTCTGTTTCAACCTCTCAAATACTGGAATCGGGGGTGTGCACCTTCATGTCCAGCTTCCAGCAGGTGTGAACAATCACCTTTAGGGGATCTTTGACAACTATTTGGTTCATTTTATGAGCTGAGTCACTTCAAATATTTTCAACAGCTTTTGTAAATTTAATGTATTTACATTCTTTAAGTATCTGAAGGGCATAGATTAATAAAAAAATCTTCCTAATATTGACCAAGTCTTTTCATTTACTAATGTTTAAACTTCTACACGTATGAGAAATTTTCATTTTCTTAAAATGTTTCAAATGCATAAAGTGTACATAAATTCATTACATATAGAAAAATGTTAATATTACGGGTTTGTTACTCAACATTTTCCTACTTAATCTTAAAGTATTGGAGGCATGTTTTCATTGAAGGAATGTAGCTTCCATTCAAATTAACTGGATTTATCGATAACCAGAACTTTTATACAGAACACGGCAGGACTTCTACTGGATGCCCTGCTGGTCCTTGTGAAACATGATTTTATAACTTCCTTGTCATGTCAACCTAGCTCCAGGATATGGCCAATTAGTGCATTTCTCCATATTCAAGTTATACACATTCATGAGTTCATAGGACTGTTTATAGACTCTGGAATTCTTCCTCAAGTTGGTTATTTGATTTGACATTTCCCTCCACCTTTTGGAGTTCATTACATAGGTCCCTGCTACTATGGGGAAGTTCAGAGTTTTCCCCTGGTTCAGTAATTGAATCTGCCCAAATAAATTGACAGTAGATAGACCAACAGGAGAAAAGCCATACTGAGTTTATTAAAATGCCTAAGCATGGAGCCATCCAAAACACGAAGCTCCAGGAAGGTCCATTAATGTCCTCTTCATAGGAGAGAGGGAGGTGAGGGCCATAGGCTATCGGTAATCAATAATTTTTAGGGGAAATGGATTGGACAAAAAGAACAGACAATGGCCCAGGACAAAGTTTCTCTGGGCTGTAGGTGTGGTGTTTGACTTTCACTGTCTTCCTCTGTAATATGAGTTTCATCTTCCTTGGTTAATGAAATTTCCGCAGGAAGACTGAGATAATTGTGTTCCTCTTGGTGGGTCTGGTGTTTGTTTACGTAGATGAAGACACTTCAGGGAAACTGCTTCCTGTGCCTGGGAAGAGGAGCAGGAAAGAGTAGCCGGGAAATAAGACAGAGACCTTGAGGCGCCTGCTTTATTTACTTCAACCTGTCAAAGCATCATACCTTGAGGTTATTGTTTTCTCGGCTCCAACACTAACTAACTCAGGTTTATTTTGATAGAATTTTAAAGACAAGTATAATTTCTGCCTCAGGACAAAGGCTTGCCAGTTTTAATGATATCATTTCTAACATATTCTCAAATTCATAGAACTGATGGAGATATGTATACTGCTATCCAGTTGCATCCTGCCTACCTTAGATGGCCTTTGTCTGATTTGCATTTAAATTTATGAGGTCCTCTTAATGGCAGGAAAATATAGGTGCATTTCCTAAAGAGAAACTCAAAGATACCCTCCTGCTGTTCATAAGAGTGCATCATAGTAAAGAACTTCAGAGAAGTAAAATGATAGCCTTAAACAAAACAAAACAAAACTGACAATGAACCCAGTATGGTGGTGCACACCTGTAATCCCAGTACATGGGAGACTGAGACAGGAGGATCACAAGTTTGCAGCCGGCTTTAGCAATTTAGTGAGACCCTTACAAACTTAGTAGGACCCTGTTTCAAAATAAGAAATGCAAAGAGCCAGAGGTGTAGCTTGGAGGTAGAACACCCCTGGGTTCAATCCCCAGTACAAAAACAAAAACAAAAAAAAGTGGTAGCAATCAAAAGAGATATAGTTATAGATGATAATGGTGAATGCACATTTCAAAAATAATTTTTAAGTGAAAAAATATAGTAAAAAGAATAATGGCTCTATGGCTCAAAAATCTCAAGATGATTCTGGGTGTGGTAGTGTACACTGTAATCCTAGCACGTGGGAGTCTGAGACAGGAGGATCACAGGCTTGAGACCGGTGCACTGTAACTTAGCAAGACCCTATTTCAAAATAAAAAGGGGGTGGGGGTATAGGTCAGTTGAAGAACTCCCAGGATTCCCCCACCACACACAAAAAATATTGGATTATATGAATTGTTACTAGAAAGAAAGGAAGGTTCTGATATAACATAAAGGTGCCGAGTTTCCCATTATAGATGCACTTATGCATATGAAATATAATACAAATGTTAAAAAGAATTATTGAAAAAGCTAGTATGATGTAAAACCAGTACCATCCTTATCTTGTTCCATATCCTACCAAACCATATCATCAAAACCCAGAAAAAGGGCAGGGCCAAAAAGAAGTAAAAATTGTTTATGTTTTTCATCTCCCATAGGGGAAGAAGTAGACTTTAGAAATGTGTAACATAAACGTGAAAAGTAAATATATTCATAAAATTATGAAATTAAATGGGGGGGGGGAGTGAAAATAGTGCAGGATAGACAAGGACACAAAACCTGCTCCTCTATGCTTTGATGTTCAGGCACCAGGAGCTATAAATTAAATTAACAAAAGACAAGTTAACAGGAAGGGAAAAAAAAAAAAAAAAAACCAACAGCAACAGAGTATTTCTGTGTATAATGCACATGCGTGCAGGCAAAGTCATTGATGGATAACTCAAAGGGGTGGTCAGAATTTCAGACTCAGACACCATCTAAGTAGATGAAGAGAAGGGAAAGAAGAGCCATTGTGGGAAGACAAATAATTACTTGGGAGATAAGTGGGTTTTTAGAGGAACAAGCAGGAGATAGGAAGTTTGAGATAATATTCTTTTATACAGGGATGAGTGGACCTGTAGGGTCATAAAACTCCCCCGGTGAGTTTTGTGTAAGATTTACTCAGGGCCTCCTATATGGGAATTGATCTGCTATAAAGATGAATCTATATAGCCTTGTTTCCTAGAAGTTGCTGTTTTTATTCAGCTTACGGAGGCTCTTAAAAGATTTGCCTTCCCTGTGCCCCCCCCCACATACCTTGTATCTGTTGAGTCTCAAATTTCTTTATTTTAATATATATATATATATATATATATATATATATATATATATATATATATATTACTGAGGATTGAACTCAAGAACTTTTTACCTCTGAGCCACACCCCCAGACCTTTTAATTTTTTTTTATTTTAAAACCGAATCTCACTAAATTGTGGAGACAAAACAGAACCTCACAAAATTGTGGAGACTGGCCTTGAATCTGTGATCCTACTATCTCAGCCTCCCAAGTAGTAGGATTACCACTTTTCAGAGCCTCTGACATGGTTTGTTTCGGGAGTGGAAGGAAGGCTTTGTGATGTGGCCACTGAGCTGTGATGTCAGAGAGGGAGAGGGAGGTGAGGGCCTGTGCGCCCCCGCTGACCTCACGGGCCACAAGCAGGAGGGGATTTTATTCTGCATGTACATGAAGCCTGATCTTGGTGAGGTCCCTTCAAAAGGAAGTCCAGGTGTTATCTTTCCTGAATCTCAAACACTAAGGCAGGGGCCCAAATATTCTCGTTTCTGTTGTTCATCATTCTATGTTTGCAGTTATTTAAATAGACTGATGTAAGAGTGAAAGTTTGAAACTTGCAAGGGAAATCAGAAGAAATATTTAAACTATATGAGTTTAGTTGAGAGTCTCCCTGCAGAGTTTCTGCAAAACAGACTTTATTTTTTTATTTTTATTGCTCCGGTTCCTTAGAAAGTCTATTGAGCATTTGATTTCATTTTATAAAAAAACCCAGGCGCATCTCTCTTCTTAAGAATTCTGATATCGAGTGTCCATGATTGTCAGTGGGTTTGGATATGTTGGGGGGAGTATATTAAAACAGCTTAAAAAAAAGTTGCATATTTTAGGCATAACAATTCATGTTCTATTGCTTGTAATAGGGATAAAATGGGAATAATTTAAATGTCGATCAATGGAGAAGGAAGAAATAAAATGTGTGATTGTCCTGTGATGGGCTATGATTCAGCAGCTTAGCAAATTAGATCTACATGTATCAGCTGGTTCAAGTCTCCGCAGAATGTGGAGAGGAGAAAGGGATACTGTAGTAAAATAACTCTAGAAACATGATGTTTATTTTGGTGCTGGGGCTTGAATCCAGAGGAATTCTACTTCCAAGCTGTAGCCCCAACTCTATTTTATTTTGAAACAGTCTCACTAAGTTGCTGAGGCTGACCTTGAATCTGCAATTCTCCTTTCTCAGCCTTCCAAATACTGGGATTACAGGCATGCGTCACCATGCCCCGATGAAACATGATTTTTTAAGTGCACAAAGAGTTAGCCATATATATATATATATATGGTTAACTCATATATATGTATATATACATATATATGTATTTATAAAACTCATCTATATACATATATAAACTCATATATATAAACTCATATATACATATATAAACTCATATATATAAATTCATATATATAAACTCATATATTTGTAAGTTTGTGTGTCGGGGGTACATATATATATATATATATATATATATATATATATATATAAAAGTTTGTGTGTCGGGGGGTACTGGGGATTGAACTGAGGGGCATTCAGCCTTTTTTATTCTTTTTTGTTTTGTTTTAGAAACAGTTTTTCACTAGGTTGTTGAGGCTGGTCTTGAACTCACAATCTCCCTGTCTACACCTGCCTTAATCATATATATTTTTATTTATATATTGCATTGGAAAGATACTCATGAAGTCATTGTCATGACTTCTATTTGAGAAAGAGGTAAATGTACCGGACAGGAATAAAGAGAGTTTTCAACTTTAGTGTTACGTGTGTGTGTGTGTTTCCTGGGGGGTGGTTGGGGGTTGGTACTGAGGATCAAACCCAATAGAGTTAGAGGCATGTACTGTTTTTAATAGCTAAAACGGTAAATGACTCAAATTCCATCAATGAAAGAGTATATTAAATAATTATATTGTCTGCATACCAGGCACCTGCTGTTATATCTCTGAGCTCCACCCCCATTCCTATTTTATTTTTTATTTCAAAACAGGATTAAGGTACCCAGGCCTCTCCTTGCTCTCTTTGCTCTCTGGTCATGAGATGAATGGTCTTGTTTGATCACAAAACTGTCTTACCCCACCACAGGCCTAAAGCAATGGGGTCAATTGACCATGGACGGGAACCTCCAAAACTCTGAGCCGAAGGAAATCTTTTCTCTTTATAAGTTAATTATCTCAGGCATTTGTTATAGCAACAGAAAACTGACTATCATAGACACACTATACAACAATAAAATAATTTAATATTGAAATATACGCTAACATGGGTGATAAAAAAAGAATACAGGAAAAGAAAAAGAGTAACTGCTATTTGATTTCACTGGTATTGAATTTTAATTCTATTGATTTCAGTGCTAAGAATTTCCAGAATGGATGATCAATTCATTAGGGTAAAAATTAAAAGTGATGGTTCCTGGGTCAAAAGAGAGAAAAGGTGTAAGTCTAGTCAAGCAGGTGAATAAAATGAACCATTGCAGGGAGCAAGTTGGACTAGACCTGGATAAGCCTCAGAACAAAGCGCTGACCTGGTATCTGTGAGGATAGAGAAGGAAAGAAAGAAGGAGTGGACAGGAAGAGCCTCAGGCTTTAGCAGAGAGCTGAGAAATCCTAAGGATGAAGAAAGTCCCTGAGTCAGAGTTGCATAGTCTCGAATCTAGCAGAAACAGGTTGATCTTAGCAACCCTGCCTCGCTATCTTTGGCTGGAGACAGCCTAAGGAAAAGTATTTCCTTATGTGAACTGCACCACTGCTGGAGAATGTCACCAAAGGTGTTCTCTCTCTCTCTCTCTCTCTCTCTCTCTCTCTCTCTCTCTCTCTCTTTTTACAATACTGAGGATTAAACCCAGGGGCATTCTACCTCTCAGCTACACCCTTGACCTTATTTTATTTTGAAGCAGGGTCTTACTAAGTTGCTGAGGGCCTCACTACATTGCTGAGGGCCTTACTACATTGCTGAGGCTGGTTCATCTCAAGCCTGTGATCCTCCTGTCTCAGCCTCCCAAGTACTGGGATTACAGGCACCGGAGATTCTCTCGAAGGTATCTTGTGGCCATCATTGACCTGTTGTGTTGAAGCACAATGGTGAGTGTGCAGGTGTTAAGAAAGACCAACATGGCTGCTCTATAGAAAGTGAGGGGAGGGATAAGAAGAGGGAGACATCTTTGGACAGCCAAGGAGAAGCTTTGTGTCCCAGGCTCTGAGCATAGGTCTTGGGCATGGCTGTGTTTTAAACTGTGTGGGGATGTAAGTAGGCTTATTGTTTGAAGACTCATTGGCAGCTCCATGGAGATTGGATTGGACAAGTCAAATTCACGAAGAGTCCATTATGAGTCTCACCAAGAGATGGTAGTTTCATGGTCTAGGGGAGTAGAAATGGAAAGAGTGAGGAATGGGAGTGTCTAAGGAGGACTTGAGACTTGAGGGGTCAAGTAACCAATCTGTGATGACAGATTTCATTGTGGTGACTGGAGGATATGCAGGTGGAGGAGATGTTTTCTGGATCACAGCAATCAGTGATTGAGAAGAAGCTGGCACCATTGGCTGGCTCTCCAAAAACCATCCGTAGTATTTTTTTTTTCATGATAGAGGTCAAGCAGTCATTTCCCCAGTCTTCCCTTGTAGTAATGAGGCTATAAATTATGTGAGAGAGACACATTAGATGACCCCTGGGAACATTTATTCCCAGCTAAAAGTAGAGATGCAACACTAAAATAACAAGATCCGTATTTATTGCTGATAAGCTATCAAGGGAAATACAAAGGAATCATAAAAATGTTAAAGTAATTTAAAAAGCAGGGAACAAAAGAATAGTTGGGAAAAAGAGAAAAACAAATAGCAAGATGATAGACTTAAAGCTAACCACATCAATAATTATATTAAATTATAGTGGTTTAAGCATCTCAGTTAGAAGGAAGAGATTGTCAGACAGTATAATGCAAATACATGCTCCCTACCAAAAAAAATCCTCCAAGTAACATTTTAAATAAAAAGACACAAATAGATTAAAAATAAAGATGGAAAAATATATACTATACTAATCATAGTCAAAAGAAAGGCAAAGTGACTTTATTAATATTCAACAAAGATTTTAGAGCAAAGAATATTAGCAGGGATAGAAATAAAGGGGTTGATTCGTCAAGAGTGCAAACAGTCCTAAATGTTTATGGAACTAATAACACATTTCAAAATACATAAAACAAAAATAGCCAAGAGGAAACAGATAATTGTACAATTACAATCAACAACTTCAAAATCCTTTGCTCAATAATTGACAGCTCTGTAAACAGAAAATCATTAACCATACAACCACACGTGGATCATATTCTGGGACACAAAACAAGGAACAAATATACAAAATATCTTTTTTTTTTTTTACAACAACTGTATTAAATAAAAAATTAATAACATAAAAATACCTAGAAAATCCTGACTCCACATAATGCACATTAATTAACTCAGGGGTCAAAGAAGAAATCAAAATAGAAAATATTTTAAGCTTAATACATGAAAAGTCAACCTATCAAAATAGGTTGAATATCACTAAAGCAACAACTAGAGGAAAATTGATAGCTACATCATTGATACTACATGCCAATATCAGAGAAGACATGTCTGCCATTGGCTCAGCTTCCATGTGGAGACTCTCCAAGACAGAGGGAGAAAACAAAAAGTAAGCAGAAGGAAGGAAAGGTACAGTAGGAATCAATAAAATGGGGAAAAGAAGAACAATTGAATAAATCGATGACACAGAAATCTGGTTCTTTGAGAAGATAAATAAAGCTGGCAAACATGCCAAGTTGCTCAGGAAAAAAAAAAAGAGAGAAGAATCCAATTCTCAACATCAGGAATGATGAGGCTCACATCACTACAGACTCTACAGCTATTAAAAATATAATTAGGAAATATTTGGAATCAACGTAGTTGAGAAGAATTTCTTTTTGCAAGACACAAATTACCATATGATCTAGTCATTGTGCATGTAGGTATTTATCCATGGGAAGAGAAAGCACAAGTTAGACCAAACATTACTATGTGGTTGCTCATAGAAGTTTTATTTGTAATAGCCCAAACTGGAAATAACCTAAAAGCCCATTTGTGGGTAAAAGGTTGAACAAGTTATGGTACGTCCATTCAGTAGATTGCTACTACACATAAAAGAAGAAATGAACTATTGATACAGTCAACATGGATGCCTCTCAAAATAACCATGTTGAGGGAAAGAAGCCAGGTGAAACAGAACACATACATAGATTTCTATTAGCATAAAAATCTAGAAAGTACATATGTAACTTATTATGATAAAAAGTACATCAGTGTTTGCTTGGGGACTAGAGTCTAGGGAGATGGTGGGAGGGTTTAAAAAGGAGGCTGAGAACTTTCAAGAGGTGCATGTGTTCATTAACTTGAATATAGTGAGGCTTTTACAGATATACTTACGTCAAAATTTATGAGATTTTGTACTTTATATACTCACAGATTGTTTTATGTCAATTATACTTTGATAAATCTTTTTTTTTAATGTAAGTGTTAGCCAGATATAGCAGCACACACCTTTAATCCCAGGACTTGGGAGGCTGAGACCAGAGGATCATAGATTTGAGGCCAGCCTCAACAATTTATACAAGACCCTCAGCAACGTAGGCCCTGTTTCAAAATAAAAAGGGCTGGGTGTATAGCTGGAAGGGTTAATGCCCTAGGATTCAATCTCCACTTCCCCAACTAAAAGTGTGATTGCTTTTTGATGTGAAAATTGAGGTCGTAGCATCTTTTTTCTTTGGTGCGTAAAATAAGTGTGCATTCTGAAATTCATGGCATGTTCGATTTTATAAAATGCAGCAATAAATAAATGCCTCTGAGATTCTTTCTGCTGGTTGAGCTTCATGGTATTTTCAGCTAAACACATGCCAATGATCTAATAGAGGGAGATAATGTTAGAAGACTAAATCTGTTTTTAGGCATGCTAAGATAGAGCACACTGAAAGGTTGTTGTCCCAGTCTTCACTCTCACTGCTATAACCCGAGACAACTGACCACACAACTAAAGGAAGGAAGATTTATTAGCTCACAGCTTTTTGGAGATCTCAGAGGTATCAGTCTAAGCAATGAGTCTCTATCAGTGCAAATAGCCTATCACACTCTCTGGTGAAAGTGGCTAGTTTGTTCTTTTTATTTTCCTGCCTATAATTCGTTAGCACGGAAACTGTGTTTTGACAATAAAAACATTCCAGATACGCTTGATGGTATTTTTAAAGTGGAGTTAAAATGCTTAGTCTTTGGAAGCCAAGGTTGTGGACTGTGACCATGAGGAAGACTCCTTCTGAGATAGGATAGAAGAAATAAAAGAAATAGGTAGAAAGGACACCAACAGGGAAGGAAAAAGGGACTGTAGTTTTATACCTAAAAGCTCCATGAACACCCTCACCTCCACTCCCCAGGCCTGTTTTCCTTCAGGTCTGAATTTTTAAAAAGTCTCATAAATCTTAAGGGTATGTATATACTTTGCTAGCATACAGAATGCATTTTTAGACCAATCAAAAGTACTCTAGAGAAAGATCATTGCTCAAAGCTCAATGATATGGGCACAGGCCAAGCTTTCTATCTATCAACAAGATGGTGTCACCCTGAAGATTCTGAGCACAGCCAGGCTGTTGTCACCAGCACTGCACTCCACAATCAGAGGAATGGAGTGTGTTAGTCTGACCATTGACAAGGTTTCCTATAAGAGAAAAACCAGGAACCCTCAAATGCATGTCTCACTCTGGAGGTGGTTCCACCTTTCTTCCTTGAATGTGTCTTTCCTGCTTTCCTAAATAAATCTCTATGTCTCTGACTGGCTTGTGCTGAAATTCTTTTCTGTCAGGTAAGCCAAGGACCTCCCCTCAACCTCAACCACACACACACACACACACACACACACACACACACTGAATTCCTCCGGACCCTTCACAGAATCAACCCTTCTCATGTGACGCGTTGGATGGGTATTGTAGGCTTTTATTTTTGTGGTCTGGTGGCACTGGGGATTGAACCCAGGGCCTTCTACCTCCAAGATATACTCCCAGCCTTTTGTTTTGTTTTATTTTGTTTTGAAACAGGGTCTCACTAGGTTGCTGAGAGTCTCACTACATTGCCAAGGCTGTCCTTGAACCAGTGATCCTCCTGTCTCAGCCTCCCGAGTACCAGGATTACAGGTGTGCAACACCACGCCCGGCTAGGCTTTGTTTCAGGTTCCTTCCCAGTGAAAAGTTGTCAACCTCACAGGGCTTGGGGTGCTGCCAGGATTAGTTAACACTGACAGCGCACTCTGAATATTAGGCTTTGCTCTCTTTGCACACTTTATCCAGGGACCTCGCCAGGCTAAGCCAGCTGGCCTGGTCCCATTTATCTTGGTTTTGAATGGCTTGTCCCTAGTTGCCTGGCTAGCCAGGGGAAGGCCCTCGAGGAGGCTCTGCGACTTTGACTTCTAATCTTGCAGCAACCACTGGCTGGCTGCTCTCTCCCTTTGGCAAAAGTCCCGTGAGTGTGCAGGCCTCTGTTACCTAGTTAGTTCCCTGTGTCTTTCTGCTGGGTTGGCCTAGATTTTCTTGAATGGACTTGGTGGTGACCGCCAGAGATGAGGCCTCTTCCCACTAGAAAGACACTCAGATGTCTGATCTGGGAGGGCTGGTGCTGTCTTCACTGTGTCCCAGACAAGTTCCCTGGAGGCTTGAGTTTGCTTTTGTGCCCTTAGATATAAAATGTCAGATGTGAGCTCCTCCCGTGCAGAAAGAAGCCATTGCTCGATTTTTAAAACTGGCATTTGGAATTTACTATTATTCTATTTTCAAATCATGCAGAAGAAAAATGAAAATCTCCATTATGCTTGCAAACAACTAATGACCACTGCTAATGTTTTAGTGTAGATGTATTTGGCCAGTGTTCTTCTGCATAAAAAAGCACATTGCAGCCAGGCAGGGTGGTGCATACCTGAAATCCTGGTACTTGGGAGGCTGAGACAGGAGAATCACAGTTTCAAGGCCAGCCACAGCAACTTAGACCCTGTTTCAAAATAAAAATAAAACGAAAGGGCTGGGAGTGTAGCTCAATGGCAGAACATCCCTTGGTTTAATCCCCAGTACTCCCACATACACATACAGGAACTTTGCTGGGCAATCCCTACCATCTCGATGGATCCATAAGAACCACTTATTCTTTCAGAGCTCATCAGCCAGCCCCTTTCTTCCAGTCTCCAGTCCTCAGGTCCCCTGGCCCTCATCTGTCTGCTCTGGTCTATGTTCCTCTTGTCTGGTTCCTGCCCTCCTCCTGCCCCATCCCTGTCTCCCTTCTCTACCTGCACCTGATTAACAGCACCTCCTGCCTGCTACCTCATCACCCAACGTCTGAAGGGTCCAGTCCTGTCTCTGTGTCCCCCCCACCATGTCATGTGACTTTCCATCATGTATGATGGTCCACCGATGCCTCTGTTTTCTTTTTTTTTGCGGTACTGGGGATTGAACCCAGGGACATTCTACCTCCGAGCTACACCCCCAGCCCTATTTTTTTTTCTGTTTTTTTTTTTATTATTATTATTTTTTATAATTATTTGTACATTGTCGGCAGGCATCTTTGTTAGATACAAATTGAAAACAACATATGTGCCTACATTTCTCATTTGTCCCCTTCCCCCAATTCCCACCCCGCTCCCTCCCTAACCCTATTTTTTATTCTTTATTTTGAAACTGGGTTTCACTAAGTTGCGGAGTGCCTCACTAGGTAGC
>PVLC010044019.1:0-12335 GCA_004027655.1 Graphiurus murinus
AAAAAATCACAATCTCCAAGTATGTTACATGTTCTACCCAATAGGAGAAACTGTTTGCCCTATCACTGAGACTAGGACATGAGAATATGGACTAAATGTCAGCATTGAGGAGCTAAAGTTGGACACAAATATATTCTAACAACTGGTAAAGTCGGAGCACAAGAGTAGAAAGCAAGCAAAGCTTTATTTCACAATCTTTTAAAACAAGATAGATGTTCCTGAACTGTCTGAGCACTGCTGATCCAGGCAGGGTCCTCCCTGAGAATAAGAGATTGCCACAAGGTGACATTTTGGCTTTCCATGTTCCCTTTCAGTCTGAGAATCTATATTCTTGAAGAAAAGAATAGTGGTAATTGTATTGCCATATTTTCCTTAAAAAAAAAAAAAGGCAAAGAAACATGATTTGCAAGTAAGTCAAAATATTTGAAATATGCAGTCTTTCAGAATACCTGCAACACAAAGTTACTGTGTCTTTAAACATTGTTTATTTCTGTTATTTTTATTTCATAGGGCCGATTATAATTTTACTTTTAATTCTTTCTCAAGGACTATAATATATTGATCTGAATGGACAGTCTTTACAATAGTAGATCCTCTAAATCTTAATGCTTCTACTAAGTAAACATCATACATCATTAGGAAATCTGGCTAAATAAAAGAATGTGTAAAATCATTTAGAAAAGAGCTTGGCACCTAATAAAAGCAGTATAAGAATGTGTTAAGTAATAGAAACATCAAGCAAGTTTTCCTTCCCTAAGAAATTTAACCATATTTTAAGGTTATTTAGTATATAAGAGCATAGACTAATGTTGTATTTTACAAAAATGTGTATGAAATGAGATAAATCACACTGTAAAATAAACTCAAGTCAACATTATCTTTATGGAGCCATGTTTAAAGGTAGAATGCTAGATTTTTGCCAGGTAGTTTTTACTTTTTGAGCCACCAAAAAGAAAATAGCTATTTTGTATTCTGTATTCATGAACAGACAGTAACTGTAAATAGGCAGTTTCTAGCCAAAAAGCTGTATTCTACCTATAAACCAACTATTTTACATATAATCATTTCAATAGTATCTGACTTTGAGACTTATTAGGGCTCACTATCTGTGTCAAATACACAGAGATCATCTAGACTAGTGACTTTAATTTCAACTTAATGTACTAATTTTTTTTGAAACAGGGTCTCACTAGGTTGTTGAGAGTCTCACTATATTGCGGAGGCTGTCCTCCAACCTGCGATCCTCCTATCTCAGTCTTCCAAAAGTCCTGAGATTACAAGCATGCACCAAGACACCTGGCTCAACTTCATATACTATTAATAGTTAACATTCTGGAGAAAAAGTCACTAACCAGAGCATGGAATGGTGTTCATGAAGAGTAGAAAATATTATAAAAAATGCACTTAAAGTTACGTTAGCTGAAATATATCAGGAAACTAGTCTGTATATACAGTATATTTATAACTTTGTGGAAAAAGTAAAGCCTATGAACACAAAAAAAGTGAAAATGCATCAAATTAAATCAAATAATTTTATTATACTAGTGATCTTATGGGTAATTTACTTTCTTGAACTTTTCTAAATTTTCCATTACTTTTATAATGCAATAGTGCAGTAGTAAAAAAAAAAAGTTAAAATACAAAAGAATCAGTGTGATTATATATATATATATATATATATATATATATATATATATATATATATATATATATATATATATATATATACACACACACACACACACACACACATACCCTCTACTTCTGCAGGATGAGTCTAAAACAGCTCTGAAGGCTTTGAGTATGGCCTGTCATCATTTCTTACAGCTTTCCCTGCTCTTCCAAGTATGGCCACTCAGCACCAATCTCATTATGAAAACCAAAGTAGTTCTCTCTTTCTCTTTTTTTTTTTTTTTTTTTTTTTGGTGGTCCTGGGGATTGAACCCAGGGACATTCTATATCTGAGCTACAAACCCTCCCAGCCCTATTTTATTTTTTATTTTGAAACAGGGTCTCACTAGGTTGGTGAGAGTCTTACTGCTTTGCTGAGGCAGTCCTCGAACCTACAATCCTCTTGTCCCAGCCTCCCAAGTACTAGGATTTCAAGCATGTGCCACCATGCCCAGCTAGCAGTTTTCTCTTAAACTGATGAAGTTTCAGTTTTGACTTCATATAGATACACACAAGCCTTTGTTACACCTCTTCAACTCCTGGCAGTTCAGACTCTTCTGAATTATGATGAGTTACCATACATAGGTATCGTACTCTGTTAATAATTTTCCAAAAATTAAAAATATGAATGGTTGACATTTGCTGAGCAAGTTCTCTACATAGGATACCTTTCTAGGAGTTTCCAGGCAACTAAACTTAATT
The DNA here is from genome assembly GCA_004027655.1 of Graphiurus murinus. Classification (NCBI taxonomy): domain Eukaryota; kingdom Metazoa; phylum Chordata; class Mammalia; order Rodentia; family Gliridae; genus Graphiurus; species Graphiurus murinus. Next base: position 2,374 of record PVLC010044019.1, read on the forward strand.
TCACCACAGTGCATATTCAGTTTTAATTCTCTACCCAGTTGGTTTTATGGTGCAACCTTCCTTTATTCCAGCCTTATCTACATCCCCACTATTCCTAAACACTCTGAAAAATAATTTTAGACTCACATGTCTAACCACAAATGGAGGCTTCCTTTCTCCAGAGAATGTGAAGTTATTTCCAAGGTTCAATTGAGCTGGCTGGTCCAAGAAGGATCGTCTAGTTGAATAGGGGGAGGGCACCCGCGACCTCCCGCCTTTGGATGGTTTGTCAAAACTCTTCTCCTTTGGCTTCATCTTTACATTACTCAAGGGGAACACTGGTCTATGTGATGTGGATAAAGGCCTTCGTGATTTATGTCTTTCTTCCTGAAACCAAGAAATGATATCTTTAAAAGAAAATTCAATCAGAATATAAAAATGATATGTTGTATGGTATGACTGAACCCCAGGGGCATTCTACTTCTGAGATACATGATACACCCCCAGCCCTTATCTATTTTTTGTTTTGAAACAGGGTCTTGCTAGGTTGCTGAGAGTATCATTATGTTGCTGAGGCTGTCCTTAAACCTGCAATTCTCCTGTCTCAGCCTCCCAAGTACAAGCATGTGCCACCATGCCCAGCTGATCTTAATCCTTTAAAATAAAAAAGTATAAGCCGGGCATGGTGGCACATGCTTGTAATCCCAGTACTTGGGAGGCTGAGACAGGAGGATCACAGGTTTGTAGCCAACCTCAGCTACTTAGTTGAGGCCCCACAACTTAGTGAGACCATGTTTCAAAACTAAAGAATAAAAGTAGGGCTGGGGGTGTAGCTCAGAGGTAGAATGCCTCTGAGTTCAATCCCCAGTACCACATAATTAATTAATTAATTAAAGTATAAGTGTATGTGTACAAAATATATTTTAAAAATTAGTCAGGTTCATCCCTAAATGTTAAGTGACAGATTCTTTTTATTTTTTTATTTTTATTTTTTTTTTGTGGTACTGGGGATTGAACTCAGGGGCGTTCTACCTCCGAGCTATACCCCCAGCCCTATTTTTTATTCTTTATTTTGAAACCGAGTCTCACTAAGTTGTGGAGTGCCTCACTAGGTAGCTGAGGCTGGCCGCGAACCCGGATCCTCGGGTCTCAGCCTCCCGAATGCTGGGATTACAAGCGTGCGCCACCACGCCTGGCTTATTTTTATTTTTATCTTGTCCTTTTTTGCTTATCTGTATTTTCTTATTTTCTAAAATAAATGTAGTAACTTTTGTTATAAGAAGAAAACAGTACATTATTCATTTAAAAAGTTAATCTCAGAAGGCAGATCTATATTAGGAATTTAAAACAGATTAAAATGGTAGAATGGAAAAGAAAGATACACTGAAAAAATTGCTATACACACATCATAAATAAATTGGAGAAAATAGAGGGTAAATCAGAGGAAACTAAAAGCAGCTAAGCTGGGCGTGGTGGCACATGCTTGTAATCCCAGCATTCGGGAGGCTGAGACCAGAGGATCCGGGTTCGCGGCCAGCCTCAGCTACCTAGTGAGGCACTCCGCAATTTAGTGAGACCCTGTTTCAAAATAAAGAAAAAAAATAGGGCTGGGGGTATAGCTCAGAGGTAGAATGCCCCTGAGTTCAATCCCCAGTACCGCAAAAAAATAAAATAAAAAAATAAAAAACAGCTAATGTGCTGGGCATGGTGACACATACTTATAATCCCAGCTACTCAGAAACAAGTTCTCTATATCATTTACTTTTATAGAAAGAAGGACTGTAAATTTGAGGCTGGCCTGAGCAACTTAGCAAGACCCTGCCTGAAAATAAAATATACAGGGCTAGGGATATAGCTTAGTGGTAGAGCACTTGCCTAGTATTGTATGTAAGGGCCTGGGTTTAATCTCCAGTACTGGGGGGGGGACAGGTCTCCATTACAAGTTACTATTCTGAAAGAAGTGATAGATTTGCATAGACAAGTGGCTCCTTCTCACAGTTCTCTTTAACCCACAGCCCTTAATTTCTTATTTATTTATTTATTTATTTATTCATTCATTCATTCATTCTTGGTATTGGGAATTGAATCCAGAGTCATCCTACCTCTGAGCTGCATTCTCAGCCCTTTTTTTAAATTTTTTAATTTTGAAACAAGGTCTCACTAAATTGCTGATGCTAGCCTCCAACCTACGATCCTCCTGTCTCAGCCTCTCAAATACTGGGATTATAGGCATGAGCCAACGTGCCTGGTTCACAGCTCATAATTTCAAGGTATGTCCCAGGACCACAAGTGATATTTGGGATAATCACTCTGTTTCTCTTATTAATTTTATTCTACCTTGTCATAGATTATTTGAAGAAGTTTTACAATTTATTTCCATTCCTTCTCTATCTTGTTCTTGAAAGAATTTTCAATGGCTATAAAATTATGTACATTCGAGTGAAAGAAACAACAGAAAGAAATGAGGGTGAAAGGGAATTAGAGTCAAGAAGGCAAGTCGTATGGAGCAGTGAGCACAGCTGCCCTAAGACCCTTCACACTTACCAGACGACCACGGATGCAACTCTGAGGCCGGCCTCAGCAAAAGAAAGGAGCAAACATGGCTGTTCATAAGTTCAGTGAAAGTATTGGAACAGTAACAACTAACGCCTACTTATATCAAGCCTGTAATTGTAGTGTCTCAGTCACTCCGCTCTGCCAACCACACTACACCAAATACGTGCCAAACATACTCATGCTAATGTGATGAGCTGAGCAAATGACTGGAATACAGAAATTCAAACCTACCAAAAACTGTCCAGGTTTCTATTTGTTCTGTTGCATCTAAACCTGGTAAAATGAGTTCAGGCTAAAGTCTTTAAACTTGTGGAGACAATTCTGTCCTTTCTATAGCTCTCTTTTTATTATACTTACAAAAAATTGGTTTCTATGCAGAAACACACATTCTCGGATGGCTGTCCTTGTAGAAAACTCTAGTTTGGGAACAATTCCCTAAAAATAAAACAGCATAAAAGGAGGGGAAAAATTACTCAAAACAGTTACTTTCCCACATCATCCTTACTTGAAATCATGCAAGAATCTACTTGCGTAATAAAAAGAGTTAACACTTATATGGTATGTGTTATGTACTAGACGCAAGCCTGTGCACCAGGAATGTGTTAACACATCTAATCCTAACACAACCCCATGAAGTAGATCCTAATAGTACCTCCTTTTAGTTAAGATACAGAGTTTCTTTTTTTTTTGCGGTACTGGGGATTGAACTCAGGGGCATTCTACCTCCGAGCTACACCTCCAGCCCTATTTTTTATTCTTTATTTTGAAACCAAGTCTCACTAAGTTGCGGAGTGACTACTTCGCGGCTGAGGCTGGCCGCGAACCCGGATCCTCTGGTCTCAGCCTCCCGAATGCTGGGATTACAAGCGTGCGCCACCACGCCTGGCTTCAGAGTTTCTTGTTTGTTTTGGGGATTTCTTTTTAGTATTGGAGATCGAACCCAGGGGTATTCTACTTCCAAGCTATACCCTCAGTCCATTTGTTTTAAATTTTCAAACAGGGTCTTGCTAAGTTGCTGAGGGTCTTGCTAAATTGCTGAGGCTGGCCTCAAACCTGTGATCTTCCTGTCTTAGCCTCCCAAGTGCTACAGGCAAGGACCACCAAAAGTTAAGATACAGTTTAAGTAACTTGTCCATCTAGTAATGGCAGAGCTGGTAAGTTGGACCCAGGCATTCGGGCCTCAGTGTCTATGCCATTAGCTACTCCATCTAATACATGGGACCACGGAATTGAATGAGATTACATTAAAGGAGGGATGGATAAAGGTTCTCCTTTCCTACTTGTCTGCTTTGAAAAACCTGCTGTATATACTACATGAAACATTTATGTTCATCAGAATTATTTCCAAACTCTTCATTTTCTGTCATTAACTAATATTTCTAATTTTGCTCAGAATCCTAATGTCTAAAAGTCTGTTAAGGTGCCAAGTGAAATTTTTAAAAAAATGGAAATGTAAACAAATACCCACTTTGGTAGGGAAAATAAATCCATTAATGAATTGATAAAAGAGAATAAAGTGAATAGTTTATCTGATCTGTACATGTAATTCATTCTCACTTCCTACAATATTAATGAAAAGAAACAGAAGAGTAGGGGGGTGGACTGAAATAAATACGGAAGAATCATCACTCCACAGTGACTAGAAGTGCAAACTCTGAAGCATAAGACCCCTGTGCTGCCACTCATCAGCTCTGTGACCTTGAGTACTATTTGTTTTTTTGCTACTGAGGATGGAACCCAGGGGCATTCTACATCTAAACTATACTCCCAGCCTTATTTTATATTTTATTTAGAAACAGGGCTTCACTAAGTTGTTGAGGCTGGCCACAAACCTAGGATCCTCCTGTCTCAGCCTCCCAAGTTCTGGAATTATAAGTATGTGCCACCACACCCAGCTCTGAGTACATCATTTAAATTCCCCACACTAGTTTCCCCTTCCATACAACGGGAAAAAGAATAGCAGCCCTCTCACAAGGTGAAGGAAGGCTGAACAAGATAATCCATGTAATAAGCTCAGCCCTGTGTCTGAGTGCACAATGAACATGAGCTACTAGGCAAACTTTGGCAATTGGTTCATTTTGCTTTGGAACATTTGAGAGAAACTGAGCCCCTCTATCTCTTTAAAAACTGTTTAAAATATAGTTTGAATGGATGGATCTTGAGAACATAATAATAACAAAGTCAAGGGTTGTCTGTTTTCTCTCATATGTGGAAACTAGAGAGAAAGAAGGAGAAAAAAAGGAATCTCATGAAAATAGAAGAGGGAGCCGGGCGTGGTGGCGCACGCTTGTAATCCCAGCATTCGGGAGGCTGAGACCGGAGGATCCAGGTTCGCGGCCAGCCTCAGCTACTTAGTGAGGCCCTCTGCAACTTAGTGAGACTCGGTTTCAAAATAAAGAATAAAAAATAGGGCTGGGGGTATAGCTCGGAGGTAGAATGCCCCTGAGTTCAATCCCCAGTACCACAAAAAAAAAAAAAAAAAAAATAGAAGAGGGACCAGTTGAGTAGAGAAAGAGAATGAAGGAGGGCCGAGGGGAGGAAAGGGGAATATACAGGGAAATTAAATAAACAAAGGTATACTCTGTGCATGTATGAATATATCACAATGAATCCCAATATTATGTATAATTATAATGTACCAATAAAATTTTTTAAATAAATAAAATATAGTTTGATTACCTTAATGGTAAGAACTGATACTTTACTTCTCATGCATAAGTAATATTTCCATGCATTTTTTTTTTTTTTTTTTTTTTTTGCGGTACTGGGGATTGAACTCAGGGGCATTCTACCTCCGAGGTACACCCCCAGCCCTATTTTTTATTCTTTATTTTGAAACCGAGTCTCACTAAGTTGCGGAGTGCCTCACTAGGTAGCTGAGGCTGGCCGTGAACCCGGATCCTCCGGTCTCAGCCTCCCGAATGCTGGGATTACAAGCGTGCGCCACCACGCCCGGCTATTTCCATGCATTTTTAAAGCTCTTTCTCTGATGATTATTTATATTTATAAATAACTATAGACAGCGCTTCCTACAGGTTCTTCTTTCTATTTATGCCCATAAAGTTAAGCAGGTAACATATGAGAAAACTTAAGAAAGTGTATTTCTCCTTGTCTTGATACTTAGCTGGATCCAGCCCAATGTCTGAAAATGGCTTTTATTGAATACAGAATTTGCACAGATCAAAGTAAATATGAGAGTTTCCCCAGGCTGATTCTCATCAATTTTGATTCCCTTTTAGCTTCTGAAGAGCAATATCCCAATAACTCAACATCATAAAGGCAAGTATCTCACAGGTACCCTGGATACAAGTGATCATAAAGATGATATTGGAGAAAATAAAATGGTTTCCGTACTATTGCCCAAACCCTCAAAGACAATGGAGGGCTTAAAGTTACAGACAATAGGAATTCTGATTAGGACAACTTTTGATGAATGTTTGCTGTTTGAAGTATTAGAATTGAAAGCTCTGTCATCATAAGCATCACAGAAACAAAGGTCTTGTGGGTTATAGATTCTGCACAGTACTTTCAACAAATTGGAGAGGATAGAGTAATATTTTGTTAAATAATAATAACAGTAATTCATGGGGGAAGTAACAGTTGAGTATTAAATATGCTTTTTATAATTGACAAAGATTTCCCCTTTAAAATGGAAGTCATCCAAGTGACAAAAAAGTCAAGAAAATTGTCAAGGTTGCTGCAGAGCTAGAAATCATCAAAAATAATGTCAAAAACAGTACTTTAAATTTGGATTCAGATAATGCCTCCAAATAGATTACCAGTTGAATATCTACTGTGTCTTTTAAGATCCTTCAGTAATACCAACTAGTGATCCTTTGTCTGTTGTCTCTCTGTTAAATGGAGTCCATAATATCTGCTTTCGCTAATTTGAAGACTATTAGGGTGAAAAATATTATGCATAAAAGTTGAGGGCACAAAATAAATGAGAGATACACTACTGCTATTGTTTCTCTAGTTAGTCATAATAGCTATGACTATTTTGTTAATCTGCAATAAGAGGAAATTGAAAAGGCAACCTTTTTATAGCTATGCGACAATGTGAATATGGCAATGATTTAGCCTGATTAAATAACGAGACGTCTACCACTCTGATCAATAGTGGAACAGTGTAATTTGATATCTTGAGCTGGGCGTCTAAACAGGGCTGCTGGATAGAACTGGCGGACTAAGCAAGATGAAGCTATCAAACCTGTCAGAGATAGAATACTCATATCCCAAGAATTCCTCTCCCAGTAGAAGCCCAGATGTGCAAGGTCACTTACTGGAAAACCTACAGCTGTCTTCATGAGCACCTCCCTGTGGGTCCGAGGGTGCGAAGGTGTCAGCTTGGGCTCAGGGAAAAGAAAATCTCGTGTGTTTTCTTCATAGTAGGCTAACTCTTCCCACACTAGAAAGAAAAGAGAAAAAAAAATCACAAACACATGTATCTATACCCCTTAAGTTTAAAGTTCAGACAGATTGCGGCAGAGATGGCACTTGAGTAAAAATAGATATTTTAATCCCAGCATTTTTATTCAAGAACTTAATTTCTACTGTTTTTTTTTAATCTCTTGGGAAAATTTTATCAGCTTTCTGAAGCAATAACAGAGAAAATAGATTAAAGGGTTGCATTATAAAATATAACAAAGAAGAAAAGCTATCCTTCAATCCATCCATTCATCCATCCATCCATCCATCCATCCATCCATCCATCCATCCATCTTTTCCTTCACCAAATGTTTACTAAGGAAAAACTTGGGCCCCGTCCCAGAAGGAGAACAGGAACATGCCCCTATTCATACAAAGGTGATTGTTTAGATTGGGGTTCAGAGTATGTGATACAGGGGTGCCACTGGATCGGAGACCTGCTAGACCTGTGGTTATTGGCAAGGGTGGTATCCACCCCAGGGCCATTCTGGACATTTGTGAAGACATTTTAGGAGCAAGAGCCTAGGATGTCCTGTCGTACACAAACACTCCTTCATGTCGAACAATTTTCCCCGCCTTGCATGACTTCCTAACATCCTACTAGACATTCTTTCAGGGAAAAAAACAAAAACAAAAAACTGATGACAACTGTCTGAGCCAAGAACTTAAATCTAAGCTGCATATAAGTACAAAGTAGTTTTGCATGACTTTAAAATACACTGAATATTCTAAGAAGGCAGGCATCACATAAATCATGGAACAATTTCACTTTGTATTGGTTTGGTTCTATATTAAGACCTGTTTGACATTTTGAAAACCATGTCACATCTAAATACTTCATTATGTTCAACTTTATGCAATGATATGCATATCATTTTAATATAAACTACTTTCCTTGCATTCTCCCTTATATTATAGGTAGAATATTGTATTGACCTTTGCAGTGATTTATATAAGTTCATTATAATAATGATGGCTATTATTTCAGTATGATAAAAAGGGATGTTGCAAAATACTCCACACCAAAAGATGATCTGGGGTCTAATAGGACAACAACCACAGAGCTGAAGGGTGGAGAGGCTGCCATCTGAGCCATCTGGCCAGTATATGAGGTACTACCCAAACAATCTCAACTGAGAGTGGCCTCTGCACAAAGCACCATCTAAAAGTAACTGTAACTGAGGAGGTATGCAGTTTTGCTGTTTCATGATTGTCATTTTGCTTTTGAGAAGAATTCTGACAAGGACTTTTTTCCCCCCCTGTACATCAACCATAGAAAATAATTGGCCTTGCTTCGAATAATGGGATAGATTAATTTCTTCTTCCTACTTATTCCATGTCATATGAATATTTGGGTTCCAAAGAAGAAAGCTTCAAAGTACAAAGAGAAAATATTCCATAGTTTTGTCACAATATCATTTCTTTCCACTTGGTCTCCCAGACATGATCCAGTTCCAAAGGCTTCATGACAAATCTTCCCTCCTCTGCGATGCACTTCCCACAACTTACGCTCTTCCTTTCTTCCTATCCTGTTAAGATCCTATTCATCCTTCAAACTTTACCCCAAATGTCTTGTAGTATCTCCAGCATGGGTCCAAAACAGGCCTGATTTTTCCCCACATATCACCTCTCTCAGCTGCCCTGAGCAGCATTCCTCTGCCACACCCGGCATGACATTTCTGCCTTGGAGCCCATCAGTCATAGACTGAACCATGAGCCAAAATAAACCTTTTCTCTTCTAAATTGTTCTTGTCAGGTGTTTTGGTCTAATACTGGCAGGGCTACCTCTAGAAAGGTGTGAACTCACAGCAGTTCAGCAAGTACAGTCACGTCTGAAAAGGGGCCACAATGTCCACATCTTTCACAGACCCCTTGAAATGTCGTTAAAGACAGATACTTTAAAATTGAATCCCAATGATGTTTAGAGAAGCTTGGTAAAGGGCAGCATCGGGATGCTGCCCTCACACTTGTGGAGCAGTGCCTGGAACACAGTGGTCCTTGACAATTGAATGTGAGGATCAAAAGGAGACAGCTTTGTGTGTGTGGTTCTGGGGACTGAACTCAGGGGTGCTCTACCACTTAACTATGTCCCAAGCCCTTTTAAATTTTTATTTTGCTTAACTGCCCCAGCTTGCCTCAAACTTACAATCCTCCTGTCTCAGCTTCCCATGTAGTTGGGATCTGTCTCAGCCTCCCAAGTAGCTGGGATTACAGGTGTGCACCACGGAACCCAGCTAAAAAAAATGAGATAACTGACTAAAGTACCTGCTTACATTAACCATCCAATTAGCATTAGTTACCCTCTCTGAGACTTAATTTTTACAACTGTTTAAAAAAAGGGAAAAAGACTAAATGTTCTCTAAAATATTTTTCAACTCTTCATTATTAAATTATTTTTCATTTATACATTGAAGAAATATTCATTGAGAATCTGTATGTGCCAAGAGTTCTAGACACCAGATGTATACTAGTGAATGAGCTGAATACAATCCCTGCCCTTCTGGAGTTTGTGGTCTATAAGTATGAATACATTAAAAATTACTAACATATTAAAAATAAATACATTTAAAATTAAAACATTAAAAACAAAAGTATAATTAAAAGCTATAGCCAGGTGTGATGGTACACACCCATAATTGGGAGACTGAGACAAGAGAATTGCAGGTTTGAAGCCAGTCTCAGCAACTTAGTGAGACCCTTAGCAACTTAAAGAGAACCTGTTTCAAAATAAATTTTTAAAATAGGGCTAGCAGTGTAGCTTGGAGGTAGAATGCCTCTGAGTTCAATACCCAGTACCAAAATAAAAGAAAAAAAAAAGAGTTTTAAGTGCCATGAGTAAAAAGAATTAGTTTCCATGAAAGTTAATTGCTAGGAATAATGAGATAAAGAGGAAGGTGGGGAGACAGGTGGGAAGGAGAGCATAATTCTAAGATTAGTGTTCTGCTTCATTTACTAGTCTTGTTCCAGCTTCTGTGGTTTTTTTTTTTTTTTTTTTTTTT
>PVLC010044020.1:0-12329 GCA_004027655.1 Graphiurus murinus
AGAGGGCAATCCTAACAGTACAATAAGAGAGCTTAAGTTAAACCGTATTTTTACTTGTGTTGAATGAAAGAAAAATGAGAAAAACATTTGGTATCATAAGAAATATAAATTCAAAACGAAACTTACTGTAGATTTTTTCAGACTTATCCTGTGATATAATGAAGTCACACCACAATGCCTAAAATCAAAACAAAATGCTTACCTAAGAAAACTGTATCTAAATAACAATCTGTTAACCAAGCATCTAAACAGTGGTGGCATCTGCCTTCCCTCCTCAATGGAACACATACACCCCGGGAACAAGTACGAGGAAGAAAAACAAAATTAGACTAATTAATGATAATATTATCAGCAAAGATAAACTATGTTTACAATTAAAGCTTATGAAAAGAAAAAAATCTACCAAGTAAAAGCCTTGCAGCAAAAATTGAAACAGTGGCTCAGCCTCTACCAAAGCCTGTATTCTATACAAAGCTTATGGTTATCTCAAGACTTCTAAACTGTTATAATCTTTACTTACCTTCTGATCACATTCTTCACACTTTCTCTACACTTGCCTTCAGAAAACTATTTAGAGAAACTATTATCTTACTTTGTGTGTGTGTATGTGTGTGTGTGTGTGTGTGTGTGTGTGTGTGTGTGTGTGTGTTACTAGGGATTGAACTTAGGAGTGTTCTACTTCCAAGCTACACCCTCAGTCCTATTTTTTATTCTTTATTTTGAAACAAGAGTCTCACTAAGTTGCAGAGGGCCTCACTAAGTAGCTGAGTCTGGCCGCAAACCAGCAATCCTCGTTTCAGCCTCCCAAGTACTGGGATTACAAGCATGCGCCACCACACCTGGCTAATATCTTACTTTCTTATACACACCCTGCCCCCAACTTGTGCTAAGGTGGACTGAACCCAGGGGCATTCTACCCCTGAGCTATACCCCCAGCCCTTTTACTTTTTTTTTATTTTGAGGTGGGATCCCAGTAAACTGTGTAGACTGGCCTTGAACTTGCAATCCTCCAGCCTCAGCCTCCTGAGTAGCTAGGATTAAAGGTATACACTACTATGTCCAGAACCTTCCTTTCTTAAAGGCCCATCCTAAAAATTATAAGCTAGGAAAATCTTTAAATGGCATGCCTGACAATCACTTACTGAAATCATCTAATAGCATGTTTATGTGTTTTTTCAATGGTGGGAAAATACACACATAGTTTACCATTTTAACCATACAATTCAATGGCATTCGCTACATTCACCACGTCCTACAGCATCACCAGATTCCCATCATTTCACTCAGATGAAGCAGAAACTCTACCATTTCAAAACAACTCTCCAAGCCAGGCGTGGTGGCACATGCTTGTAATCCCAGCATTAAGGAGGCTGAGACAGGAGGATCCGGGTTTGAGGCCAGCCTCAGCTACCTAGTGAGGCCCTCCGCAATTTAGTGAGACTCGGTTCCAAAACAAAGAATAAAAAATAGGGTTGGAGCCGGGCGTGGTGGCGCACGCTTGTAATCCCAGCATTTGGGAGGCTGAGACTGGAGGATGCGGGTTCGCGGCCAGCCTCAGCTACCTAGTGAGGCACTCCGCAACATAGGGAGACCCTGTTTCAAAATAAATAAAAAATAGGGCTGAGGGTATAGCTCTAAGGTAGAATGCCCCTGAGTTCAATCCCCAGTACCGCAAAAAAAAAAAATAGGGTTGGGGGTGTAGCTTGGAGGTAAAATGCCCCTGGGTTCAATCCCCAGTACTGCAAATAAATAAATAATAAAAACAACTCTCCATTTTACCCTCACCCCAGCCTTCAGGGGACTCATTTGTCCTTTAGTGTCTGGTTTCTTTCATTAACAAAATTTTTTGCTTTGTAGTGCAGGGGGACTGAACACTGGGGCATTCTACCTGAGCTACACCTCTCAGCCCCCCTAATTTTTTTTTTAATTTTTCACTTGTTGGAAACAGGGTCTCACTAAGTTGCAGAGGGCCTTGACAAGTTGCTGAGGTTGACCATGAAACTGCGATCCTCCTGTCTCAGCCTCCCTAGTACTGGGATTACAAGTGTGCACCGTCACGCTCTGCTTAATGTTTTCAAGGTTCACCCATGTCAGTGTGTACCGGTATTTTATTCCTTTCTAAGTTTGAGTAATATTCCACAGCTTGCACAGACCCCACCTTGTTCATCCCTTCATCTAGCGATGGGTTGCGTGGATTGATTCCACCTTTTGGCTACTGCAAATAATGCTCCTATGAACACGGGTGTGCAAGCTCTGTTTGAATCCGTTTTCTTCTGTATGTATCACTAGAAGTAGAGCTGACAAATCATACAATAATCCAATGTATGCCTTTCTGAAAAACACCTGCGAGCCCCTTTCCAGAGCCGCCTTTCACACCCCGACAGTGGTTCACAAGGCTCAATCCTAACGGGTGGAGTGCGCCCATGTGCTCCCAGCTCGAGTCTGCCTAATGATTAGGGATGCTGAACGTCTTTTGAAGTAACTATTGGCCATGTGTACATCTTCTGTAGAGTGATGTCTACCTAAGCCCTTGCCCATTTTTGAATTAGTTGTGTTTTTTGGTGATGGTGTTCAGTTGTAAGATTATATGTGTGGTACTAAGGATTGAGCCCAGGGGCATTCTACCTCTGAACTACACTACCAGCCGTGTGTGTGTGTGTGTGTGTGTGTGTGTGTGTGTGTGTGTGTCACTGGGAATTGAAACTAGAAGTGTTCTACTTCTCAACTACACCTCCAGCCCTATTTTCTTTTTTTTTTTTTTTTTTTTTTTTTTTTTTTTTTTTTTTCGGTACTGGGGATTGAACTCAGGGGCATTCTACCTCCGAGCTACACCCCCAGCCCTATTTTTTTATTCTTTATTTTGAAACCAAGTCTCACTAAGTTGCGGAGTGCCTCACTAGGTAGCTGAGGCTGGCCGCGAACTAGGATCCTATGGTCTCAGCCTCCCGAATGCTGGGATTACAAGCGTGCGCCACCACGCCCGGCTCCCTATTTTCTTTATTATCTTGAAACAGGGCCTCACTTCACTCTGCATTACAACTGGGAGCAGAGTACTCCTTCCCACTACTAGTTACACTACACACAATCACTTGGGTGAAAACAGGTAACTCCACAAAAGAGGTACGTGTGCCAGGCGTGGTGGTGCACACCTGTAATCCCAGTACATGGGAGGCTGAGACAGGAGGATTGCAGGTTCACAGCCAACCTCAGCAAGTAGTGAGACTCAGCAACCTGACAAGACCCTGTTTCAAGATAAAAATATTATAGGGCCGGAGGTGTAGCTCGGAGGTAGAATGTACCTGGGCTCAATCCCCGGTACCACAAGAAAAAGAGGCACGTATGTTCCTCCAAATTCAGCAAGGAGTCCATATGGTGATAGCTCAGTCTCAGAGTACTGTATTTCATACAATAGTGTTAGTAAACATTTACAATCTTGCCTGAATCAATTATCATGCTGAAAGTTACAAATGGTGATTTACTGATTCTAGCTGGCATTCTTCTATAAATACGGTTTTCCTTCATCAACTGGAGATGAACTGCAGGTCTTCCTGAAAAGACACAGCAAGTGCTAAATGCTAATTCTTTCCCTTTGATTACCTTTTTTGGAGGGGAGAGTGGCGGGGGTATTTACTGGGGATTGAACTCAAGGGCATTCTACCTCCAAGCTATACCCCCTCAGTCCTTTTTATTTTTTGTTTTAAAACAGAATCTCACTAGGTTGCTGAGAATCTTACTAAGTAGCCAAGGCTGTCCTCAACCCTGCAATCCTTGTCTAAGTCTCCCAAGTACTAAGATTACAGGCATGTGCCACCACTCCTGGCTCCTTTAATCACCAATTTTTTAGAACAGAGTTAGATGTATAACCAACTGCAATGGTGGTAAATTATTTTTTTTTTATTTTCATCTCTATCACTATGAATGCAGTAATTTTTATTTATTCACTATCTTGCAATCAATTATAATAATCACATACTAAAATACTATTATATCCTTATTTTTTGTTAACAAGAACAAACTGAAGTATCAAAGAGTGGTACTGAACAATTTTCATTGGCAAAAGATAGTGCAAAGAAGGTGATGATATATGAAATGAAATTCTTATTTTCCCGCCATTATCTTCACTCCATGCAGAGAACTTTATACTGTGCTGTTTTCATCATTTATATTAAATCTTAAAACAAAAGCTTTTTTAAAAAATTGTTAAATACGCCAGGCATAGGGGTGCACGCTCGTAATCCTGGTGCTTGAGAGGGTGAGACAGGACGATCAAGGCCAGTGAAGACCTGCAGCAACCTAGCAGCGACCTCTTAGAGTAAAAATATATAAGCCGGCGTGGGGGCGCGCGCTTGGAAGCCCAGTACTTGAGAAGCTGAGACAGGAGGAGCACGGTTTCGCCGCCAGCCTCAGCAACTTGTGAGGCCCTCCACAACTTAGTAAGACCCTGTTTCAAAATAAAGAATAAAATCAGGCTGGGGTGTAGCTCAGAGGTAGAATGTCCCTGGGTTCAATCCCTAGTACTGCAAAAAAAAATACACACATACACACACACACACACACACACACACACACACATAATTTTTTTAAAGGCATTAAGTAGTCAATTAAATGTTAAAATTCAAATCAACTCACCTGCTGAACAGGACTGTCAACTGTAAACGCTTTATAAACTGCCAGTGCCTGGCTTTTACTTCCTTTGCTCCAGATCACCATATTTCCAGCCACATAGAGTTCTTCATCATAGTCCACTTCTCCTCCGATTTCACTTACACCTTTCCTTAACTGCCAGCTTTCCTTAAAATTAACATATGTAAGACACATTCAGACATTCTTTTTGCTTTCTTCAATGGTCTGGAGCAAGATTTATTTGCCGGTGGAATAAAACTGAATCCAACCCCAAATCCTTGAAGGTCTGGTGAACTGATTAATACAAAGTAGAGTGTGTGGCAGTGTAATATATCTTGCAGGAATTTCAAAGATAAGAATTCTCCATATTAAATGCATTATATTATGCCTCTATATTACTCTGCCAAAAACTATAACTTATCCAAAGATCAAAAAATGGAACTGCATGCTTGGGAGACTCCAGAGACACAGCTGGCATACATGGGGAATAGAGAAGCCTTGGGACTCCCTGGGGTTATGCGCAATGCAGCCTTCCCTGACTCACAACTGCACACACATCACCTTCCTGCCCGCATCCCAGCCGTAAAATAAGTGAAAGAGAGAAGACTCGATTTCTAACTATGTACATTCCATTCATGTCTCAAAGGCAGGAGGGGGCTGAGGGCATAGCCGAGCACTTGTCTGGTACAGAGTAAGACCCTGGGTTTGATCCCCAGATCACCAGAGAGGGAAAAAAAAAAAAAAAAAAAAAAAAAGGAGGAATTGATTCTTCCAACACACACATACATCTCATTCCTCCATCTAAGAAGAACTACTATCTGTAATCCCAGCAACTTGGGACGATGAGACAGGTGGATCACAAGTCTTTGCAACTTAGCAAGACTGTCTCAAAAAGGCTGGGGCTAGTCGGGCCCTGTGGGCGGCATACACCTGTAATCCCAGTACTTGAGAAGCTGAGACAGGAGTATCCTAGGTTTGCAGTTAGAGTCAGCAACTTAGTGAGGCCCCACAAACCTTAGTGAGACTATTTCAAAACAAAAAATAAAAAATAGAAGCGGGGCATGTGGTGCTCACTTGTAATCCCAGTACTTGAGAGGCTGAGACAGGAGGATCCCAGGTTTGTGGCCAGCCTTGGCTACTTAGTGAGGCCCTCTGCAACTTAGTGAGACTGTGTTTCAAAATAAAGAATAAAAAATGGGGCTGGGGGTGTAGCTCAGAGGTAGAATGCCCCTGGGTTCAATCCCGCAAAAAAAATAAAATAAAAAAATAAGGCAGAGCCAGGCATGAGGGCACACACCTGCAATCCCACAGTACTTGGGAGGCTGAAACAGGAGGATGGCTGGTTCAAAGCTAGCCTCAGTAACAGTGAGGCTCTCAGCAACTTGGCAAGACCCTGTTTCTAAATAAATAAAATAGGGCTAATATACACAGAGGTAGAATATCCCTGGGTTCAATCCCTAGAACCAAAGGGGGACGAAGTGGGAAGGGAGGGTGGCATGTGTGTAGCACAGAGGTAAAATATCCTTGGGTTCAATCCCCAGTACCAAAAAAAAAAAAAAAAGAGGCTGGGGCTGCAGCTCAGCGATAGAGTATCCCCCCCCCACTTTTTTTTTTGGAGACAAGTCTTACTAAGTTGTCCAGGCTAGACTACAACTCAAAACCCTCCTGCCTCAGCTTCCTGGGTAGCTGGGATTATAATATTACCTTCTCATATGACATTTCTTACCTTCTTTAGAACACACAAGTGTTTTATAGCAGAGACCATTTCTAATCGCTACCATTTAATCAACAAATGACATGAAATCTAAACCCCACGTAGAAAAAGAGGTTTAAAAAGGTTTAAAAAGAATCATAGTATTGTACCTGATTCTCAGTATAAAAATCACAAATTATATAGTATGTCTACCCAAGCAGCTAAAACATTGTCATACAATAAAGCTAAGCATTCATTGAAATTACCATATCTTAACCTTTACCCAAGAAGTAGCATCATACTCATTTCTCAGTTGCATTTGGATAGCCTTAAATCACAAGTAGACTGTAATCACTCTACATTTCAAAAATATAATGGAAATCTTAGTAGAACCTTCTGTTTCTCGTGGATTGTAACCTCCTGAAGAGATCCCACCAAGCCAGCAGCACCATCAGACGACCACAACTCAGAGGCTGGCTGCAGCTGGCGAAGCTGAAGGTTCAAAGCATTAGGGTGGTGCTTGCAGTGGTCTCGTCCAAAAGGAACAAATTCCTGCAAATCCCCGGCTGCAATCATCGTTGCCCTTTCTTCATAGAAGTTCGACATGGGTTCCGAATATCAACATTATTTCTGTTTAAATTCAAACACATTCTGGTCAGCTCCTACAGTCAAAACCAGTTTATTACTACAAAGATGAGGATGAGCTGTGGTGGAAACAGGCCGCTCTATCTCCCAAACATTTCTGTACACCATGATTGACAGCCGGTAAAATTCTGACGCTGTATAATACAACATGTAAGGTGGATGCCAGTTCTGCCCGAGAAAACACCTACAATAAAAACGAGTTTCAAAGCCGGGCGTGGTGGTGCACACTTGTAATCCCAGCATTCGGGAGGCTGAGACCGGAGGATCCGGGTTCGCCGCCAGCCTCAGCTACCTAGTGAGCCACTCCGCAACTTAGTGAGACTCGGTTTCAAAATAAAGAATAAAAAATAGGGCTGAGGGTGTAGCTCGGAGGTAGAATGCCCCTGAGTTCAATCCCCAGTACCGCAGAAAAAAAAAAAAAAAACGAGTTTCATGGCATCGCATTTAAGCTGCAGCACTCAAACACAGAAATCAAAACAAACATTGGATACGGGCACTACAGACAACGTTTAGAATGTCTGAAATAGCACTCAAGATAAACAGTTTAATTACATTTGACTTAGATCTCTTAACTGAGATCTTTTTAGCATCAGTTTTCTTTATTGCACAAACACCCCAAAGTGTCTGCCATTCCTATGCAGCTCCCCTAGACTCACAAAGTTATTTCTCTAAGAATTAAACGTTATTCCTAAGATTCTGATGTGTCACGAAATATAACATTTTTCCACGGTCTTGAGAACACTTGAACTTGGGACATTAAAAAAAAAAAATAAGCTGGCCTTCCTATATTCAACCAGATAACCAACTTAAAGAGCTTGTGACTTCATCGAACCATACTCACGTGATAGTGTAATGTTACTCTCTCATAACCTGAGAAAAACTACAGAAAATTTTTTTTTCTTTTTTTTTTTTTCGGTACTGGGGATTGAACTCAGGGGCATTCTACCTTCGAGCTACACCCCAGCCCTATTTTTTTTTTCCTGCGGTACTAGGGATTGAACTCAGGGGCATTCTACCTCCGAGATATACCCTCAGCCCTATTTTTTATTCTTTATTTTGAAACAGGGTCTCACTAAGTTGCGGAGTGCCTCACTACGTAGCTGAGGCTGGCCTCGAACCCGGATCCTCCGGTCTCAGCCTCCCGAATGCTGGGATTACAAGCGTGCGCCACCACGACCGGCTCAGAATTTTTATAGTACTAATTTTCACAGTATGACATCTTCCTGTACCGATTAAGGCAACGTAGCTAAGACTTCTACAGTAACCTAAACTTTTACCAATGTGTTATGGGCAACATAAAGAGACACAGGGTACTCCATTGATATGCTACAAGTCAAAATGTCAGCATTGATCACTAGGAATAGAAATTACCCTGCCCAAAAGCATACAGAAGAGACCTTGAGTCTTTAGGAAAAGGCAGGGCCGCTCCAGCCTTTTTGCAGGCTAAGAGCCTGAGCTTCGGAGAGCCGTGCAAAGGGACTGAGGCCGGACGGGCGCCGCGCTTGGCCCCGGGAACGTGGAGGCGCATCTGGGAAACGCGGCCCTGGGGCGGGGCGCCCGCTTCGGCCCGCCCCGGACCCCAGCCCTCGGGGTCACCCGCGCCAGGGGCTTCGGGGTCGCGCGGACGTCCGGGGCGCCGCGGGCCCGGCCGCACCTGTGTGACTCGGGACGCGTCAGGCGCGGCGAGCCCCGGCTGCTCCCCGGAGGCGTGGGGGCCGCGGAGGCCCGAGGGCGGCGGCAGGCCGGTCACGACGATGGCTCGGCCTCCGCAGCTTCTCATCCCCTCTCCCTTTTATCCCGGAGAAAGAACGGGCAGCAGCGAACCGCTACCTCCAGGCTGGCGTGCGAGACGTTCAAATGGACGCAGCCATCTTGGCTTTCCCGCCCTGCCCCGCGCCAGGGAGGGGCGGGGCCTGGCGGAGGCGCGGCGCCGCGGTTCTGCGCCTGCGTGGTGGAGGGGGGCGCCGCGCCTGCGCACCAGGGTCGCCGCGCGGAGCCTGGGGGCGGCCTGGGCGCCGTCCCGCAGCTTCCCTGCACTCCCTGCATCTCGCGGCCTCCAGTCGCTCTCCAGGTCTCTGTGGGTTTCTGGCTGGTTTCGCTTAGGCCTCTAGGGGGCGCTACCTGCCTCCTGTCTAGGAGTGAAAGTGATATAGGATACAAGAAATAAATAGGTAAAAAGGAGACAGGAACACACACACACAAAAAAAAAAAAAAAGAAAGAAAAGGAAAATATAACTTTTTTTGTGTGTGTGGTACTGGGGATTGAACCCAGGGGCATTCTACCTCCGAGCTACACCCCCAGCCCTATTTTTTATTCTTTATTTTGAAACCGAGTCTCATTAAGTTGCGGAGTGCCTCACTAGGTAGCTGAGGCTGGCCGCGAACCCGGATCCTCCGGTGTCAGCCTCCCAAATGCTGGGATTACAAGCGTGCGCCACCACGCCCGGGGAAAATATAACTTTAACATAAGAACCTGGAGCAGAAATGCTTCAGTGCAGTCCTTACCTCCTCTCAAACCAGTTCTTTTTCCCAGGCCTGTCTCTCCCAAATTTCTGTATAATCTGTACAGCCTAGAGTTAACTGAAAGAGATTATAATTGCCTTGTGCGTTGTTAATAAGACAGCAATATTTTGAGAAACCTATAAATTAGGACACTCTCCAGCTTATCTGTCAATCAGCCTGAGGACCCTAAGGTTGACCAGACCACCAGGAACCACCTTGGGACTACCGGACTGAGATCATCCACCCCAAAGCTTGACCAGACTACCAGATCACCAGAAACTGCCTCGGGGACGACCAGACTGAGGTCCTCCTCACCCACCTCCTCTCACCCACCCTCCCGATGTTGCAGGAGAGTGCTCCCCACAAGCCTAGTCTCAGAGACAAAAGAAAACTCCGGAGACCAAAAGCAGGATAAGCAAGTCTTCCTTTAATCAGCAACTGATGACCCAGACTGGGTAATTTCCCACTTTCTGGGCCCCCGAACAAAGAGATTCCAACCCTTATATACAGTTGGTCACTTAACTTTGAGAAGAAGGGAAAAAGGAAAATGGGAGATTTATTACACTTTTACCTAGCAGGAGCATGATACCAAAAATAGAAAGAGCTCATTAACTCAAGGCCTGACCAGGCTGGTGCCGCCTTGTTTAGGTTTAGCGGCAATGACCCCTGCACTCCAGGCTCTGGCTTGCAAAAGGGAGGGGCTGGCCTCATTGATTTGCAAGCCCTGTTTACCTTCTCTGCTAATTGTCAGCACACTGGCAGCTAGAGGAGGGAGCAGGGAATTCCTTTTTCTTCTATCCTAAGTCTAAATTCTTAACTAATAATATTTCTATGGCTCTGACTATTCTTTCCCATGTCAACGAAAGTCCTCTATAAGAAGAGAGCCCTGTTCTCCCCAAACTGTCTCACTTCCTCTTGAGACAGCCGCATTCTCCCTTAAGCCTGTATTTCCTACTTTCCTAAATCAACCTCTATGTCTCTGACTGCCTGCGTGCTGAAATTCTCTTCCATCTCGTTGGCCAGGGACCCCACCAATCCTGAGTTGCTGGGTTGAGGTATGGACCCATCACCCCAGCAGGAAGACGCCTCGCTCTCTGCTCAGTGCTCTGTAATCAAACGTGTGCAGTTTCCCAGGTTCACAGACCCTTTGCCAGCGGGTCATAGACCCAGGTTAAGAACCCCCCTTTACTCTTCCCTCCCACCTGCCTGTGAGTTTGCCTGTACAGAATCACACTGTGAGCTCCATCCAGTCTCCTGTTGCCTGGTATCTCTGGGGTCAAACTACTGCCAGGGGATATTCATTTTGGTTTTTGTTTGTTTTTTTTGTTTGTTTGTTTGTTTGTTTTTGCGGTACTGGGGATTGAACTCAGGGGTATTCTACCTCCGAGCTATACCCCAGCCCTATTTTTTATTCTTTATTTTGAAACCGGTCTCACTAAGTTGCGGAGTGCCTCCCTAAGTAGCTGAGGCTGGCCGCGAACCCAGATCCTCCAGTCTCAGCCTCCCGAATGCTGGGATTACAAGCGTGCGCCACCACGCCCGGCTTTGCCAGGGGATATTCATGTTTTTACAGTATTATTTTTCTACTCTGCATATCTAAGGAATAAAGCTTCCATTCTTCACTCAAAAATTGTAAAGTTGAGCCGGGCATGGTGGCACACGCTTGTAATCCCAGCAGTTGGAGGCTGAGACTGGAGGATCCAGGTTCGAGGCCAGCCTCAGCTACTTAGTGAGGCACTCCGCAACTTAGTGAGACCCTGTTTCAAAATAAAGAATAAGCCGGGCGTGGTGGCGCACGCTTGTAATCCCAGCATTCGGGAGGCTGAGACCAGAGGATCTGGGTTCGCGGCCAGCCTCAGCTACCTAGTGAGGCACTCCGCAACTTAGTGAGACTCGGTTTCAAAAATAAAGAAAAAAAAAATAGGGCTGGGGGTATAGCTCGGAGGTAGAATGCCCCTGAGTTCAATCCCCAGTACCGCAAAAAAAAAAAATAAATAAAAAAAGAAAAAAAAAATAGGGCTGGGGATGTAGCTCGGAGGTAGAATGCCCTGAGTTCAATCCTCAGTACCGCAAAAAAAAAAAAAAAGTAAAATTGGCTAGAATTTTGTGTCTCTACTAATATTGTGAAAAATAATACTGATATTCCCCAAATACACTGCACACTTCATGGTCTTGATACCTTGGTTCATTCTGTCCATCTACTTGGAATGTCAGCTTCCAAGGTTTAGATCAAAAGTCCCTTCTCAGGAAACTGCACTCCAATAAGAAGTCTTCAAGAACTTTTCTTTTCTGTCCCTTTCTTTTGGTAAGGAGGGATTGAACTCAAGGGACATTCTGCCTCTAAACTACATCTCCGTCCCTATTTCTTTGGGGGATGCTGAAAATTTTCTAAAATTAGTTAGTGGTGTTGAATGCACAGGTCTGTGATTATACGAAAAATTATTGAATTGTATACTGTGAAAGGGAGAATTCAGCTAAACGTGGTGGTGTAGGACTGTAATCCCAGTACTTGGGAGGTTGGGATTTGAGGATTTCAGTACTGGAATCTGAGGATTGCAAGTTCTAGATCAGCCTCGGAAATTTAGCAAGATTTTCAGCAACATAGTAAGACTTGTTTCCAAACAAAAAATTTTAAAAATGGAGCTGGGAGCCGGGCATGGTGGCACATGCTTGTAATCCCAGTATTTGGGAGGCTGAAACAGGAGGATCACATGTTTACAGTCAGCCTCAGCTACTTAGTGAGGCCCTCCACAACTTAGTGAGACCCTAATTCAAAATAAAGAATAAAAATAGGCCTGGGAGTGTAGCTCAGAGGTAGAATGCCCCTGGGTTCAACCCCCAGTACTGAAAAAAAAAAAAAAAAAAA
>PVLC010044021.1:0-12346 GCA_004027655.1 Graphiurus murinus
TTCCCATCCAATCTCTTTCCCAGTCTAAAATGATTTTATTGTCATTAAATCAAGGGCGACTTACTACAGCAAGATTCAGTAATTCTGGACTGTATCTTGTCATGATATGATTATAAACCATCAGGGGTGCTTTAAAACCAAAGAAACATATGTGTAAAGCTATCTTGGCAGAGACCCTCCATCAAATGAATGTGTTAGCCATCTCCTGGATTCCCGCCCTTATAATGCCCCCTCTGGGACACCCTCTGCTGGGTGGTGCCTGTGACTGAGGTTCAGTGGGTTTTAGAGGCTGGTCTTGCCTTTGGGACACAGGCCTTGGTGTTTTTCAGGTCCTTCCGGGTCTCCTGGCCTGAACGGCTTGCATGGTTTGAAGGGTGAGAAAGGAAGCAAAGGTGCTTCAGGTAAGATAAAACACCATTTGTAGAACTTAGGAGGCTGAGACAGGAGGATCACAGGTTTGTTTGAGGACAGCCTCAACAATTTAGCAAGGCCCTCGGCAACGTAGCAAGATCCTGTTTCAAAATAAAAAGGGCTGGGGGTGTAGCTCAGAGGTAGAAAGCGCCTAGGTTCAAACCCCAGGACAAAGAGGGAAATAAAGGAAGAAAACAACATTCAAGAGAGATTTGGAACCTAGCATGGTGGCACAGACCTAGAATCCCAGTACGTGGGAGGCTGAGTCAGGAAGATCAAAGGTTTGAGATGAGCCACAGCAACCTATCCAGATTCTGTTTCAAAATAAAATAGGGCTGGGGTGTAGCTTATAGGTAGTATGTCCCTAAGTTCAATTCCCAGTACCAAAACAAACAAACAAACAAAAAAGAGAGAAAGAGAAAGGGAGAGTGACCTCCAATCGGTGCCATGAGATAGCATAGTACCTTCCCCTCGGATTTTCTCACTTCAAATGATTTAGGGGTGAAACTGAAAAACCAACTCAGGTTAGAGAAATATTTCTAGTGCTGATGGTGACTTATATGAAAAGGACATTAAAACAATGATATTTAAGAAGGAATGGGTAGTTATCAATGCCTTTTGTTGGTATTACTGAGACATCTCTTTTGAAAAATACAGCCAGAGGCTGCTTCTGCAGGGACCTATTGGGAAATGGTTCCTTTTCAAGTGTCACAACGAGGAATATAAGGTGAAGATTTAGTATTCATGCTGTTTTCCCTACTAAGGTTTGCATGAAATGGGGCCACCAGGTCCAGCAGGAATGCCTGGGCTAAAAGGGGAGATTGGAGACCCCGGGAGCCCAGGAATTTCTCCCCCAGGCCTTTTTGGTGAAAAAGGTCTCCGAGGTCCTCCAGGTAAGAAGCTGCATGCCTTACTCCTCTTTTAGTAATGAATTCAAAATCTTCCAAATATAACAAAGCTAACGTGTGAACACATGCTTACGTAGGGAGACCAGGGCCACCTGGTCCGGCAGGCATGCCAGGAAGAGCTCCCAAGGGTGACATTCCTGATCCTGGTCCACGTGGAGATCAAGGACCTCCTGGCCCTGATGGCCCAAGAGGTATGAGAGCCTCGTGGCAAAGGACGGCAGTGTTCCCTGCCCTAGAGCTGTCAGCTTTATAGGGTCCTGGGACCAGAGAGTGGCAGGGCAGAAGCCCTGAACAGCTCCAGCAGTCTTCCTGATGGATGGGGGAGACCCAGCTGGGTGAGAGTGTGGGTATCACACTCACTCTTCTATGTCAGTTCTATCAGGGCCATCTCTGCCCAGGCACAAACTCTGATGTAGAGCCAGCACTTCCTGTCACCAGCTTGAGGCTGCCAGAGAGGCTTCAGAAGTACCTCCTAGGAGGGAATCACACCCTCTCTGTTGGTGGCCAGCACCTGTCCCCTGGCTCAAAGTGGCAGGGACCTAGGGCACAGTCTCCTCATGAGCCCAACAGAGTGTGTTGTTCCTCTTACCACTTCCCAGGCACAAACTCCGCAGGGCAAGATTTTGGAAGTTACTACAAGCTAACAAAGTTGGGGTGGACTTGAGCCAACTGGGAGTCTAAGAAGAGTGGGGCTTGGTGCCATCGTCTGCTCCAGGCAGATGGTCACAGTCACACTCACGCCTAGAACGCTTCTGCAGAGACCCAGAGCCACATCCTGGAGTCTTTAGGACTTTAGTAAGGGTGGCATTGTGCATTGAGAAAAAATAAAAACAATAAAAATTGTGCTAAATATTTTATAGAATGGGGGTCAACTCATTCCTTTGTATAAATATTCATTTTCAAATAATATTATAAATTTGAGTGAACATTCTTTTCCCATTGGCTGATGAAGGATTTTTCTCAAAAGCCTATCTGTCCATCTGCCTGCCCATCCATCCATCCATCCATCCATCCATCCATCCATCCATCCATCCAACCAACCATCCTATTAAAGCAGTGATATAATAATGCAAACAAAACCCAAAATTAATACTTTCCTAAGGAATGCCTCTGGAGGGAAAGAAGGTTTTACTTAGACTCCTTTTGTCTAGCAGTTTAACAGCTACTAACCCATTATCTATACCATTTCTCAGCTCGGGTTTCATGAGACATACTCTGCATTTCGCTTCTGATACTATTAACTTTCTTCTTTTAATTTCCTACATCGCTTGCTTGCAAATCAAGGAGTTATTTTCTTAAGATGCTCTCAAGCAGTCAGTATGCACCGATGTCTTTGACTTAAAGGATGTTTTTGCCTCCTCCCTGTGGTCAGGAGCACCTGGGCCTCCAGGCCCCCCCGGGAGTGTTGACCTTCTGAAAGGGGATCCAGGTGACTGTGGTCTGCCGGGGCCACCAGGTCCCCCGGGCCCTCCAGGCCCTCCGGGATGCCAGGGTGTTCCAGGATGTGATGGACAAGATGGCCAAAAAGGTATGAATGCAAATCATTTCTTAAGTAGCGTGTGAAGGCTTTCCTTAGCTTACACTACCAAAATGTCCTGATTTTCCCAAAGAGTCTTCGATTTATGTAAAAATAAGAGACACTTTCCTTCCTCTGTTCAGCTTTAGTCCCTGAAAATATTCTTGGGGATCCTCTGGGCCAGAACTGAGCAATAGGAATAGAATGTGAGTCACATGAAAAATTTAAAAATGCAGTGTCCACATTTAAAAAAGTAAACAAGTAAAGTTAACTTTCATACTTCACCTCAACAGCATTTATTCAAACATTCGTATTTTAACATATAATCAAGTGTAAAATTATCAGTGAGAAGAAGGGCATGTTGGTGCACACCTCTAATCCCAGTACTTGGGAGGCTGAGACAGGAGGATCACAGGTTCAAGGACAGCCTTAGCAAGTAGTGAGACTCTTAGCAACCTAGTGAGACCCTGTTTCAAAACAAAAAAATAAAAAAGGCTGGAGTGTGGCTTGGAGATAGAATACCCTGGTTCAATCCCCAGTACCAAAAAAAAAAAAAAAAAATTATCAGATTATACAGTTGATCATGCAAACCTAGTTACTAGCCCAAATAAGCCATCCCTCTTTCCTACCTTTAAATTCCAGTGTGTATTTTATACTCACAGCACAACTCAATCTGGACTGGCCACATTTCAAATGCTCAGTAGCTATACGTGGTGAGTAGCTTCTAGATCAGAATTTCAGAGAATGATTAGGTTCATAGAACTTTCCATTGAAAAGGGACCGATGATGAATATCCATTTTAACACCCTTATTTCATAAATAAGGAAGCTGGGTATTAGAGAAGCAATGGTTGAAGTTTGCAAACAGAGTCCAATAACTGAATGTGAGTCTGAACTGAGTGGGAAACATGGGGAAAGATGAGGGCAGAGGGATGGTCAAAAACACCAGGAGGCTGCCATGCCTACGGTGCAGGTGGCAACTGTGGAATTGTGCAGTGCACGTCTATGCAATAGAATGCAGCAACCCTCTTCATCTGCATTCACAATAAAATCAATCTTGGGTGACGTGGCTTATGCTGCAGGTAGGTGGGCTTCCAATTGGAGAACATCGGAATTAGGCAGATATGCTAATGCCCCAGTCATGCAGAGGAAAAAGGTCAGGGGCTGTCTCATTCTCTTCTTCCCTAGTTGTTACTCTAGAGAATGACTCTCCACCTAGACACGAACTTCAGGACCAGGGAAGTGGCATGCCATATAAGTGACAGTGACCTACCCAAGGATGCAAAAGGGGTTAGAATTCTGGTGGGACCACTAGTCATGCTTCTTCTCCAATTCCAGAGGGTCTCGGGCCCGGCAGAGCTTTACTGCAAAGAGGGTGAAAGGCTCCTTCAGTTTACCTTTTATGATGTATACAGTGAGATGCATTCTATTTATTCCAGCAGCATGTATTAGGCACCCCAGGAGTGGAATGGTGAATGAATTCTAAGAAGCAAGGCAGAGAGGGCCCAGCTCCAGCACAGGAGGTGCCTTGTCCCCAATAGCAAACCTCTTTCCTTATTCCCCCTCAGTTCCTGTCCTCAGACCGTCTCCACATATAAGGTTCAGCATCACTGGGCTTTTCACACTAACTCAGTTTCGTCTTAATTATCAGCATGTTCTCCTTAGTTCACAGGAGGCTGATCTGGACTCATCCCATCCTTGCCCGCCTTTGGTTGGAGTGGGTCATCTGAAGTCAATCACACTGTCTTTGTCTTCATACTGCTTTATTCTGATGCCCTCATTCTTACGTTTCTTTTAGGACCGATGGGATTTCCGGGGCCTCCGGGGCCACATGGCCTTCCTGGGTCACCTGGAGAGAAGGGTTTACCTGGACTTCCAGGCAGAAAAGGGCCCACGGGTCCCCCAGGTGAGATCTCGGGGTGTGGCCACCCTCTCAGCAACTTGCAGACAGCATTTTGTCTAAACGTGTACGATGTTGGTTACCTTTCAGAGTCTAGTTTTATTTTCAGGGCTGCACTGTGAAGTCTCATATTTTGATGAAGCAATATTTACTATCAGAATGAATAAGTTCAAAAGGTAAAATGGTGTGATATACACTATTTCTGAAAATATTAACTAGATGTTCCTTTTCACGAGAGGCAAAGGTGGATGTGATTATTGTTTGTTAGGATTGTATACTCACTTCCTGTCTCTGAATTTCCATGGATTTTCCCAGATGTTGTACATAACTGTTTTCTGTAAACAGTTCCTACAAAGGTGAAAAAGCTATTTATAGGCAACACTTATTTAATCATAGGGTCAAATAATCCAGCGAAGAATCAGGAAAAGGCGCACAGCTATATGCACTTGGGGTTGGCAGAAGTAGTATCTTTCAAATTTCTAGACCAACATCATAGTAATGTAGTGATAACTCAGAATATTTTGCAATCTCCCAACTTGGCATTGTAGTCCATAGAACAAGAGAAGCATGCTGCTTTGTGACTGATCAGAGTACAATAGGACAAAGGGTTTGCACTTGGATTCTTTTTATATTTCCTTTCCGGGCATATGCTATACAACTTGGCAGATTGACACCGAATTTTCAGAAGCCTTTAAACGAACAGAATTCCTATATACATTAATTCAGGGCATACTTTCCATCAGAAATCAGCTAGAATTTTCTATTTCTCAAGAGAGTTGAATTTCAAGTCTTCCTAGAAATAAAAACTCCATTACTGTGAAATCATAGCTACTCCTGTCAGTCACATGGATGTGGAGGATTTTATGTAAATAAGATGCTGCCAGTCTGTCTGTCATGGATGCGATCCCAAATTACTATTTATGTTCTCAAACAATCTATGTCATTCTTGTCCTAATTCACAAATTTAAAATCTCTTCCCACCATGTGAAAATCATGGCATGGCCTCCGTTTTGGCTTTGGATCTTCCCAGGTCCCAGAGGTAAGCATTGCTCTAACGTTGATGATTTTCTCTCCGTCTGGCTGCTCTTCGTTTCTGCCTTTGCTCTTTCCACTGTGTTCGTGCAATAGGCTGATACATTTTTGCAGACCAGGTGCTGTAATTATGTTAGGTTTTAAGGCCTCGGGTTCCTCACTGCAGGTAGAGTAACCTCATATCAGTGTCCTAATGCCCTCATCATAGGCTGTCAAGGTGGATAGATCCTCACTTTACATCATTTCAATGGGGGCGCGAGGTGTGAGTGCTTTCTCTGTCAAATTCTATACCAGAGCCTAATGCAAGTTCCTTTCATGATGTCTACGATGTATATACTCAGAACACACCTAAAATAAGTAGCATCGACATTATTAAAAAATGGTCCCTGGCCAGCCAATAAGGAGCTGTGACAAGCCTTTCCTACCACACCCCAAAGTCCATTTTCAAGAAGCACATTGCTTTGTGTTAAGAAGAAAATCTTCACTTCATACTGTATAAGGCAAAAGCAACGTATTATTTTGTGTCTGGCATTTTCAAAAAGAATAAAAAGTGTTTCTCAAAAGAAAAAGAGGAAAACTGTGAATTCTCACATGTATTCTTTCCAGGTATCTGTTATTAACCCTAATGAAAATTTCCCCAAATACAGGTACTGTCTATTATTTTCAAGGCCCATAGAAGAGACACTTTGGTGCTAGGTGTGATGGTCTTCACCTGTAATCCCAGTACTTGGGAGGCTGAAACAGGAGGATTGCAGGTTCAAGGCTAGACTCAGCAGTTTAGCAAGACCCTAAGCAACTTAGTGAGATCCTGTTTCAAAATAAAGAATGAAATAGGGCTGGGGCGGGGGGTATAGCTCAGAGGTAGAATGCCCCTGAGTTCAATTCTCAGTACCCCCACCCCCAAAAAGAAGAGATACCTTTGCCTCTTTCTTTCTCCTTCTGGTTTGTTAAAAAGTGAAGAAAAGCAAAAATTCTAAATTAAAAAAATCTTGCTATTTTAAATGCTAGTATTTAAAATTATAGTTATATATTTAATGAGCTATTATTTCAATCCTCTCTCTCTCTCTCTCTCTCTCTCTTGCATATGGAACATAACATCAAAATTTAAATCTAAAGTATCAGCCAAGTACCTCTCCTCCTCTCATGCTGCAACCTAGGAAAGGCCCAGTTTTATTCAGGAAAAAAATAGGAAACGTTCCCACGCATCTCTGTCAAGTCACCCACAGTACAAAAGCCAAGTTTTACATTCAACTAGACAGATTGTGAAAACGTATCTGTCCCCTGTGTTACCAGTGGTTCCCCGCCATAATTTATAAGTGGTTAAGCCCCGAACAGCTTATACAGTTCAAGTCCATTTTGGCTTATTCACATTAAGAATTATAGAGACTAACCCTTTGTGGTCGTGGCCACATTTTTCTAGGATTTTCTCACGGCTTTCTCATTTCTGTTGTTGAAATCATTACGCACATTAGTACACATTTTAAGAAAACCATAACTAATCAACCGGGATATTTTAAATGTTTCAGCTTTTAGAGGCTTAGAAGTCATCACACAGATATTAAGAATGGGAATGAAACGCCCGGGTTTGGAGCCAGAACATGCTGAATTTTGTCTGGACTCTGCCCTGTGGTAGCAGTGGGACCATAAATATGTCACTTATTTATTGAGTTTCCTTACCCATAATATTTTAATAACAGTAACACATACCTGTAGTGTTGTTGAGAGAGTCTAACAGTGAAATAGCCCAGGGCCTAGGACATGAGAAAGTATTCAATAAGTCTCAGCTGTTATCATTATTGCTCAGTGTTATTGTTTTTGTTGTTGTTTGTTTTGTTTTTTTCAGTACTGGGGATTGAACCCAGGGGCATTCTACCTCCTAGCTACACCCCAGTCCTATTTTTTATTTTTATTTTGCAACAGGGGTCTCACTAAGTTGCGGGGAGCCTCACTAAGTAGCTGAGGCTGGATGCGAACCCAGATTCTCGGTCTCAGCCTCCCAAGTACTGGGATTACAAGCATGTGCCACCACGCCCGGTAATCCCTTGTGAGGTGTTTGCATGGTAACCAAATGAAGCTTTAGAAAGGAAAATGTCATCTGGGCAGGGTGGTGCACATCCGTAATATCAGTACTTGGAAGGCTGAGACAGGAGGATTGCAGGTTTGAGGACAGCCTCAGCAAATAGTGAGACTCTCATCAAACTAACCAGACCCTGTATCCCTGTATTCAAATAAAAATAAAATAGGTCTGGGGGTATAGCTCAGAGGTAGAATGCCCCTGGGCTCAATCCCCAGTACCACAAAAAAAAAAAAAAAAAAAAAAGAAGAAGAAAGAGAGAAAAAAAAATGTCTTGAAAATGTGATACAATAAAAATTTTTTGAATGTCAGACCCTTATCACTGTGGTTCTCAGGCTGAGTATCCCAGGTCAACACCATTGGCCTCAACTGGGAACTTGTCAGAAGTGCAGATATTAGGGCCCTCCTCAGCCCTCCACTCACAACTCTGGTTTCTAACAAACTGGTCTGATGATTCTGATCTTCTGAAGTCAGAACTAAACTTCATAGAGATTCTTCTCGGCCCTGGCTGACATTGGAATCACATGGAAGGTTAAGACGTGCTAATGGCATATTTTTGTCCGCTTAAAGTCTCCTGAAAATTCTGTATTAATCTTCCATGTTTAATAGGTTTTGCAAACAAGGTTTTTCCATCACTTGGGAGGTTAAAAACATACTAGTGCCTAGGTTCCACCCCCCAAATTCCTATGTAATAAGTCTAGATGGGGGGTCTCAGAAATAGTATTTTTGAAAAGCCAAATTGAGAGTACCAGTCTCTCTGGGGGTGGGCGCCAGGCATCTGTATATTTTTATATCTTCCCTGAATCATTCCAACATGCACTCAAGGTTGAAAGTCACTGCATTAGAGTCTCTAGCAATCCCGACATTCTATTTAAGTAACTGGCACTAGGGAAACCCCCTTGGCTGCTAAGTCGAGTAGTGAATTAGGAGCACAGAAAATAGAGCTTCAGTACCACCCAATTCCACTTATAATTCCACCTGGGGCTAGCACCCCAGTAAAAAAAAATGCCCCAAAGATTATTGGAAATCCTGGGAAGGTCATCCAGTTATCACTGCCTCAGCCAACTGTCACTATTTCCTACTTCTTCGTCCTCTGCTACTCAGTTTATCTCATTGTAGCAGTCATTTATTTATTCAACAAATGTTTTCTGGAGGTTTTTTTTTTGTGGATCCCTGCAGTGAACAAGACAAGTCCCTGCCTTTATGGCACTTACACTCGATGACTAAATATTTTTGTTGGCCTTTCTGTCTAGTGTCAAAAGTCCAGCTTTAACAGGAGAATGCAGGAGGGGCTTGTTCCAGAGTGACGAGCCCATCCTAGAGCTGGTGATTCCAATTCCAGGTGAACTGGGGCCACCTGCAGATGTGGATTCCTGTCCCCGAATCCCAGGGCTTCCTGGGGTGCCAGGCCCAAGAGGACCAGAAGGAGCTGTGGGGCTCCCTGGACAGAGAGGCCCCCCGGGACCAGGTATGAGCCTTACTCTGTTCATTATTTCCATCATTTGTTGCTGAAGAGAAAATCTAGGTGTTTCATGATGTAGCTTCTTGTGTGGAGTCTAAAGGACCAGTGACAGTTTTTCTTGCCTCTTTTCTAGTTTTTTCTCCCCCAAATAGATCCAAAGGCTTAATTATATATCAAGTAGATCCATATGTCCCTTCTATGTTTGTGTTGAAGTCCTGCTTAAATCTTTTAGACTTGGCTGGCTTCTGGATGTGGGGTTTTGAAGCCTCCTAGCACAACACAGTAGAAGCCCTATGAATTATCTCTAAGAGATGTTGACTTGGTTTTGAATTAAAAACAATTGAATCAGGAGTTGGTAGAACAGAAATAGAACCTACAAGAAAGAAGAAGATGTGTCACTTAGAAGAGGGACAGGGTAAAGAAGGGCTGCTCTAAATTTTAGCAATGATTGCATTATTTAGCTAATCAATCTAGTATTGTTCAGTCATTAAGGTAGCAGGATCCTCATTAGCATGGAAACCAAACTCTTCTGGCCAGGCGTGGTGGTGCATGCCTGTAATCCTAGTACTTAGGAGGCTGAGGCAGGAGAGTTGCAGTTTCAAGGCAAGCCTCAGCAATTTTTCAAGATCCTGTTTCAAAATAAAAATAGCCAAATAAGGCCATGGGTGTAGTTCAGAGATAGAATGCCCCTGGGTTCAATCCCCAGAACCAACCGCACCCCCCTAAAAAAATCCAAAACCATAAAACAAAACTCTCAAGTAAAAGAGATGACTTATAGTGGAGTTCTGCAAATTCAGTTCAGCAAATGCTTCCAGATTCCTTCTATTCTTTATAAAATGCAGTCTGACTATGGCCAGTACTAAGATGAATCACATGTCCCCTCATCCCCACCTCGGTCTCACAACTTCATCGCAGGAGTAGCAGGAGTAGCCAGCGCAATGTAAGTAGATTGAAGGGAGATTGCCCTTGAGTTTGAATGGAGTTGGCCAGCCAACGGTGTTAGGAGAACAGGCAGGGAGAAGTTAAATCCCTGTAAAGGACAGCGGGAGTGCTAAGCCCCAGAAGAGCTGGCATTTGAACAGAGCCTAAAGAGAAGTCTGGGCTTTGAGGAATCAGAATTGTCCAACAGGGAGACGGCAGGAGTGTAAATTCTGTACACTTTACCTTAATAGTGATCTTGGGTTGTGTATGAGGTTCTTTCTCCATACGTCATGAGTTCAGAAAGAGGGTTGGCTCCCCATGGCCATGGGCACAAGTGTGATTGCCTGGGCTGTCTAACTCCTCCTGCTACAGATGGGTAGGTGTGTGTCCGTGGGGGTGGGGGGGTGCCTTCTCTGCTTTCCCGTGCCCTCTCTTTCTCACTACCACCAACTCTGCTGGCTGACAGAGGCCGCTTTGCCTCTGTCAACAAAACAAAATAGAGATATTGCCCAGTTCTCCCAGTGAAGCATCCCCCTCTGTCCCGGGCCTGTATCACTCCGCTGTGTACCTGTTACCGGGTAGTAATTTCTGCCCTGGTCCTTGCTTCTCTGAGAGAAAGCATTCAAACAGAAAGCAGGGAAGTAAAGGCACAGTGTAAAGAAGGCCATAATAAAAGAAGGGTGTGTGTTTGTTTGTGTGTGTGTGTGTGTGTGTGTGTGTGTGTGTGTGTGTGTGTGTGTGTGTTGAGGGGGAGAGTTACACTCCAGAGAAAAATGTGTGGAACAGGCCACATTCTGGAGTGGGGAACTTCATGGGCCCTTCACATGGAACACCTTATAGTCCCTCTGGGCGCCTCCTTCCTCATGCAGATTTTATTTGGGGTGGCCAATCGCCCTGTTCACGCTACACCTCAGTGTGTGTGTTTTCTCTTCACCCTGTTGGAGACTTTCCCACATGGCGGGGGTCTGAGTGAAGCCCTGCCGGAAGTTTAGCCTTCTGATATCCCTGCACTTCTCAGAGCACCGTCATTTACTTAAAAGAAGCGGCTTAACTTTTCCCCTCGGGGGCTTTGGGTCCCTCTCCATCCACCCCACGTGCTTCTCTGGCTGCCTAACATACCTGCTCCTCCGCCATTACTGTCTTTTGAGGCCCCTCTCCTGTGATACCAGCCGGGGGGGGGGGGAGTCCTGTTTACAAGGGAGCCCTCTTCACCCCCAGGTTTTCTTCATTTCCCCTCTCCTGGCCATTCCTGCTGGCCATCCTGACTGTAGTGACCGTAGTGTCCGGTTCCTAAAGAGAGACAGGGCTATTCTAGAGGTCTAAAAAGTGACCTGTCCCTGACTGACCTGGGCCACCTGCAACAGGTGCCTCTCACTCTCTATCCTTGTCTGAAGATGATTCTCATGTAGGGTACAGGGGCCGTGTATACCATCCTCCTGACTGGTTTTAAAAAAAATAGCTGCCCCCCCTAGAAGGAACAACTTCCAAAAGAGTGACTGACTTTGTTGGTTTCCTAACGTTTTCACTTCAAAACCTCCTCTTTCAGCTGGGTGTGGTGGCACACGCTTGTAATCCCAGCATTTGGGAGACTGAGACCAGAAGATCCAGGTTCGCGGCCAGCCTCAGCTACCTAGTGAGGCACTCCGCAACTTAGTGAGACCCGGTTTCAAAATAAAGAATAAAAAATAGGGCTGGGAGTATAGCTCGGAGGTAGAATGCCCCTGAATTCAATCCCTAGTGCTGCAAAAAAAAAAAAAAAACCTTCTCTTTCTCTGCTAAGTCAGTTTCATTACTGACTGCTGGTGCTGAGACCTGCACAGACAAGAAACTAAACACATTTCTGGCTCTTTCCTGCCCGGGAGGAGTGGGTAATGGAACTGCCACAGTGACTGTAACTTGCGTCTGTCTGTTGGGACTCTCCACTCTAGAGGGTCTAATGCTTCCTACTTACAAGCATCTCTTTGATCTGCAATTTTCTCGTCCAGGGTGGCTCTCCACAGCCCTACAGTAGGCACGACAGTGATTTTATTTTGCTCTGAGCTGTCCTGCCTGGTGGACCTGCCCACATCCTGTTAGGTTTGTGCTTGTCTTAAGTGAACACTTGACCCTCTTGGAGGAAACAA
>PVLC010044022.1:0-13254 GCA_004027655.1 Graphiurus murinus
ATCCCCAGCCCTATTTTTTATTCTTTATTTTGAAACAGGGTCTCACTAAGTTGCAGAGGGCCTCACTAGGTAGCTGAGGCTGGCCTCGAACCTGGATCCTCCAGTCTCAGCCTCCCAAATGCTGGGATTACAAGCGTGCGCCACCACGCCCGGCTCACACTTTTTTTTTAAATGTGCGTGTATGGTACTGGGATTGAGCCCAGCAGAGTCTATCTCCAACCTATACTCCCAGCCGTTTTATTGTTTATTTTGAAACAGGGTCTTGCTAAGTTGCTGAGGCTGGCCTCAAACCTGCAATCCTCCTATCCTAACCTCCCAAGTACTGCGATTATAGGTGTGTGCCACTGGGCCCGACTCACTGCCCACACTTTATGAAAATGTGCGGCATCCCTGCGGCAGGTGGCGTGAAACCCGTGAGCCAACGGGCTCCTTGCCACCTTCCTGCGCTCCCCTGGGGTGACGGAAGAGCAAGGCCACTGCCCGAGCCCAGGGGGACCCACGCAAGTAGTGCACAGTTCTACGGCTCTCGGAGGGCTACCGACTGACTAACTTCATGGACGAAAGATGCCTTGACAACAATTGTGTGCTCTCAAAAAAATGAAGAGGCCAGGCGTGGGGGCGTGGGGGCGCACGCTTGGAACCCCAGTACTTGGGAGGCTGAGACCGGAGGATCCGGGTTCTCAGCCAGCCTCAGCTACTTAGGCCATCTGCAACTTAGTGAGACCCTGTTTCAAAATAAAGAATAAAAAATAGGGCTGGGGGTGTAGCTTGGAGGTAGAATGCCCCTGAGTTCAATCCCCAGTACTGCAAAAAAAAAACAACAACAACTCCTTACCAAGAGCCGGGTGTGGTGATGCCCACCTATCACCTATAATCTCAGTACTTGGGAGGCTGAGACAGGAGAATCTCAGGTTTGTGACCAGCCTCAGTAATTTATCAAGACCCTGTTCTAAAAAAAAAAAAAAAAACAGCAAAAAGGAGCTGGGGGTGTAGCTCAGAGGTAGAACGCCCCTGGATTCCATCCCCAGTACCATGTACACATGAAAATATTCTTTTTCCATAAAACACAGTATTCCAAAACTACTTAGGAGCTCGACTTCTGGAGGGACAAGTCATAAATCCAGGCTGCTCTATTCACTCAATAAAACCGAGGAAACAATTAAATGTAGAAAGAAGAGCCGAGGTGTCAGATGAAGCAGCCTGGAGTCAGGCAGACGTTGGCAGGACGGCGGGTGTGAATAGGAAGCGACAGCCGCGGCGTCGGAGGTGTGGGAGGACGCGGAGGCTGATGGCATGCCTGGGCACAGCGTCGAGGCCGGCACAGGAGGCCAGAACAGTGATGGAAAAGAGCGAGACGATGATGCAGAGGAAGGCAGCTCGGAAGGCAAAGCCGGCCCTGCCGGGTGGAGAATGAACCCCCAGGTAAGGAAACAGAGGAGCAGCCTCAGGAGAAGCATTCTCAGCTGAGGACCGACCCGAATCTGTTTGACACCGGGCACGCTGAGCTCCGAGCAGAGTGGATGAGAACGTGCTGGGAGAATCTCACCCCTCAGTGTGAACCATCTTGCCTGTGGAATATGATCACTCGTCCCTCAAGTCGCATCCCAGTGTGACCATCTCACCCCTCCAGTGTGAACAATCTCACCCTCAAGTGTGAACCATCCCAGTGTGACCCTCTCACCCCTCCAGTGTGAACCATCTCACCCCTTGAGTGTGAACCATCTCAGTGTGACCATCTCACCCCTCCAGTGTGAATCGTTTCACTCCTTGAGTGTGAACTATCTCCCCTTGAGTGTGAACCATCTCACCTTCAAGTGTGAACCATCCCAATGTGACCATCTTACCCCTTGAGTGTGTATCATTTCACCCCTTGAGTGTGAACCATCCCACCCATAGTGTGAACTATCCCAGTGTGACCATCTCACCCCTCCAGTATGAATCATTTCACTCCTTGAGTGTGAACCATCTCACCCCTTGAGTGTGAACCATCTCGCCTTCAAGTATGAACCACCCCAATGTGACCATCTCTCCCCTTGAGTGTGAACCATCCCAGTGCGACCATCTCGCCCCTCCAGTGTGAATCATTTCACCCCTTGACTGTGAACTATCTCACCTCTTGAATGTGAACCATCTCACCCCTCAAGTGTGAACCATCTTGCCCCTAAAGCGCAAGCCACTTCAGTGTGACAATTCACCCTCCAGTGTGGACCATCTTGGTATAAACAGTCTCACCCCTGGAGTGTAAACCATCACACAACGCACAGTGGTGCTTAGACAACCAAGCTCCCAGCCATGGAGCCTGCTGCCAACCAGACCTTCTGCTCCCCGGGTCACTGTGAGTCACCATGTCACACTTGTCCAGGGAACACAAACAACACTCAGCGGGGTGGCAGCTCAGAAGCTGCACTACAGACATTCCCTTTCCAAGGCAGCTCAGTATTAGTTATTCCAGGCAAACAGGAGGGGGCTCAAAATAAGGACCACAAACAGGAAGGGTAAACAGCGTGTGGTGAGGACGAGTCCAGGCAGAATTTGTGAATAAAATCTAAAACTTGCGAAGGAACCACCAGCAAGATTAGGACCTTCTCTGCCTTATGGGGTGAGGCCTCTGTGCAGCCTTACGCTGCGGCCAAGAGTCACTTCTACCCAGGAGTAAATTAGTACATGCAAAATTGGCAGGATGACTTAAAGGAAAAAAAAAAAAAACAAAAATTGGATCACTTTCTTTCCAGAGAAAAACAGTTGCATAACCAAATAGCCAGCTCTGCGTCTGCAGGGAGCGTGAGGCCCTCCTGAACGCCACCAGGTGGGAAGCCGTCCCCACGCTCACCTGCGTCCTCCCTGCCCTCTGCTGACCATCCTGCCTGGGGCTGCCCACCTCCAGCCTGGGGTTTCCAGATGTCTGGCTCTGAGCTGCTTCCCCTGAGCTCCCAGCTGGCTCGGCCCGCAGGCTCTGCGAATGGCACCAAGGAGCCTGGCCCGCCCCTGGCAAAGAAGTCCCCATGGAGTACTGAGCAGCCTCCAGGGTGCAGCACGGGAGACGGGGCGGTGGTGATGGGACCCTTCTCCTCCACCCTCATCTCAGGCCCCAGCCTCTGCTCCAGCATGCAGTCCCCAGATGGCTCAGAAAGGCTACACGGGGTGACAGGTCCGATGGCAGACAGCGGGAGGACCCCAGGCTGGGGAGGAGTCTGAGCCCCCTGCCAGCCGAGGGGGCTGAGCCAGGCAGGAACGCCTGAACTTCTGCCTGGGCCACGGAGTGAGAAGGGCCCTCAGACGCGGTCCCCAGAAGCCAGGAAGTGAGTGTGCAGGTGTGATTAATTAAGGATCAAGGTAGCTGGGCGTGGTGGGACACGCCTCTAATCCCAGCCTCGGGAGGCTGGGACAGGAGGATCAAAGGCTGGAGGCCAGTCTCAGCAACTTAGTGAGACCCTATTTCAAAATGAAAAAAAGGATTGAGATCTTCCTTGAGCAGGGCGGGCCCGAGGCCCAAGCACCCGTCCTTACACAGGGGGCTGTGTGGGGCCCGGGGACCCCGGACCTGGAGGAGACAGGGGAGAGCAGAGCCTTGGTGGCCCGAGACAGCCCCCAGGCCAGGGCTGCCAGGGCACACTCCCGGGCTCAGCAGGAGAAAGTTCTCTTGGTTTCCCGGGAAGCCCCTACTGCAGGGTGGCTGAGGCTTGCTCCCCCCGGATCCCTTTGACTTTCTCCACACCCAGGGAAACTCCAGGCCGGGCTCGGGACTCGCTTTGGGAGCATGTTCCACCACAAAACCTCCCACAGGGAGGAAGTGAGTGCGTGACCTTTCCTGGGCCCAAAGGTCCCAGCGTGGGGGGAGGGGAAGCAGTCTGTGGGCTGCAGGTCTGCCGCCCTTGGCTCTTGTCTGGTCTCTGATGGGGAGGCGTGCTGCCAGGGGGCCCAGACAGAAGGGTCACCAGGTCGCCGCTGACCTGCTGACCCCACACTCGTGCACACGCGTGTAGCAACGCACAGGGAGGGCAGAGGGCGGGCCCAGACACGCAGAGAGCCGGAGCGTCAGGAGCGGGGGCCACCGTACCGCCACATGGGGGTGTGTTATGGGGGTTTCAGTTCCTCTTGACCTCTTGAGAAAGACTTTTGTCCTAGAACCTTCTTTCTGTCCATTATGGGAGTAGTTGGAAATGCCGCTGACTGGGCCCCCTCCCACCCACACTCTGCTGCCTCCACTGCCGCGTCCAGCCCGCCAGATCCGCGTGCACCTGTGCTACACGTGTGCTTCAGGAGGGGCTGGCGCCAAGAGAGGCTGCCCGGCCCATCCCCCATCCCGGTCACCTGTGGAAGGGGGCTGTGAACTTCAGGTACAGCCACCGTGGGAATCAGGAAGGGTGAACGGCCCTGGGGCAGGACCCGGGGTCCCCACGAGCAGACCTGTCTGCGAGGCCGCGTCCTAAATGTGGGTCCACACACCTCCCCACCACTGCAGACAGGAACCAGATCCCTCCCCATTATAACCTTAGAAATTCAGAAAGCGCAGAGCAACGCAGAGAGAATCCAAGCACCACCCGTCCTCACAGTCTTCAAACGGGATTGACCACATTAAGTGACACAACAAAAATAGCGTGGAAACTTGCACCAAGCGGGTTCGGTGGCGCACACCTGTGATCCCAGCTTCCCCCAGGGAGGCGGGAGACAGGACAGGTTCAGGGCCAGCCTCAGCAATGTAGGAAGACCCTGTTTTGAACTAAGAAGTAAAATCAGGCTGGGGGTGTACCTCAGAGGTAGAACACCCCTGGGTTCACTCTCCAGTACCATAAGAAACAACAACCAAAAAAAATTTTCTCCGAATGTCAGGCACAGTGGCACACATCTGTAATCCCAGCACTTGGGAGGCTGAGACAGGAGGAGCACAGGTGTGAGGCCGGCCTTAGCAACTTAGCAAGACCCCGCTTCAAAATAAAATAGGACTTGGGTGTATAGCTCAGAGGAAGAATGCCCCTGAATTCAATCGCCAGTACCACAAAATAAATAAATAAATAAATAAATAAATAGTGCTGGAGGTGCAGCTAGGAGGTTGAACACCCCTGGGTTTATCCTCTAGCACCCCTTCCCAAAAATACACACCGGCTGGCGCTAACAGGAGCCCTCCGAGACGCAGCTCTGGGCCCCCGTGCCTGTTTCCTGGCCCTGAGCACCACACGCACACAAGCATGGCTGTAGCAGGTGGGCAGGGCAGGGCCTAAGCCAGAAGCAGGACAGACGACGTCCCCGGTGTCGGGGGACAGGCGTGCGGGGTGCCAGGCCACCTGCAGGGGTGCCCTGGCCCAGGTGGGGGTGGCAGCTCACTGGCCTGGTCCATGGGGCCGGATCCCTCCCGCCCTGGCCTGCTGAAGACCCCAGGCTGTCCTGCGGGACCCTTGAGCACAGCCCCTTGGCATGGTCCTGCCCTGTCACATCCAGGGTCTCGAACCTTCCCAGAGCCGGCGCCAGCCCTTTCTCCTGCCACCCCAGGGCGAGATCCCCACACGCCTGTCTTCACCAGCACCCAGGACCCCCAGGTGCCCCGGCCCACCCCGGCTGTCCCACGCACAGACCACTTTAGCACGTGGCTTTTTTTGAACAATGTATAACAAAGCGATCTAGGCTTAAAAGCAGGGAGTTAATTTCCTATCCCCTTCTTAATACAGATTTATTTTATAGAGTTCATGTCATGTACAACATTTAAAGATATTTGTATTAAACATTTAAAAAGATGTATGTCAAACTCCACTTATCAAGTGACCTTTTTTAACTTGTGTAAGATTTTTTTTTTTCCCTGTAGTGCTGGGGATTAAACCCAGAAGCATTCTACCTCTGACCCATGCCCTCAGCCCTGTTATTTTTTTTTTTTTAATTTGGAAACAAGGTCTTGCTGAGATACTGAGGCAGGTCAGGAACCTCTGATCCTCCTCTCTCAGTCTCCAAAGTACTAGGATTACAGGTGTGTGCCACCATGCCCGGCAACAATTTATCTTTTGTAGGTAAGAACTTGTGTGTGTTACTAGGGATTGAACCCAGGGGTATTCTACCTCTGAGCTACACTCTCAGCCCTCTTTTGTTTATTTTGAAACAGAGTCTCACTAAATTACAATGTGCTATCTCAGCCTACCAAGTACTGGAATTACAGGTGTATGCCACCTTGCCTGGCTTGGTAATAACATTTTATTTTATTATTATTATATATTATTATTTTTTGAGGTACTAGGGATGGAATCCAAGGGCATTCTACATCTGAGCTACAACCCCAGCCCTATTTTATTTTCACTTTTTTTTTTTTTTTTTGCAGTACTGGGGATTGAACCCAGGGACATTCTATCTCTGAGCTACATCCCCCAGCCCTATTTTTTATTCTTTATTTTGAAACAGGGTCTCACTAAGTTGTGGAGTGCCTCACTAGGTAGCTGAGGCTGGCCATGAACCCAGATCCTCCTCTTTCAGCCTCCCAAGTACTGGGATTACAAGCGTGTGCCACCACGCCGGACTATTTTCACTTTTTGAAACACAGTCTCACTAGGTTACTAGTTTGAGGAGAGTTTCACTACTTTCTGAGGCTGTCCTCAAACCTGCCATCCTCTAGTATCAGCCTCCCAAGTACTAGGATTACAGGTGTGCACCACCACACCCCGCTTGGTAATAAGCTTTCTTTCTTTTTTTTTTCAGTACGGGGGATTGAATCCAGGGGCATTCTACCTCTGAGCTACACCCCCAGTCTATTTTTTACTCTTTATTTTGAAACAGGGTCTCACTAAGTTGCAGAGGGCCTCACTAAGTAGCTGAGGTGGGCCACGAACCCGGATCCTCCGGTCTCAGCTTCCCAAGTACTGGGATTACAAGCATGCGCCACCACACCCAGCTCTGGTAATAACATTTCAAATAGCACCACGATGTGTTTGGGGAACCGAACGCACACGAACATGCAGACTGATACTTAACTTCACATTACAGCAACAAAATGTGTAAAATCTCCATGAATGGATGTTCCCGGATTCTTGAATGGCACACGTAGGAAGTTGCCCAGCTAGTTTTGTAGCATTTGTGTTCTGTCTCATGGCATGCCTGTCCTTGTTTGCAGAAAACGCAGCAGGTCTTTTGACTCAGAAATAGAAAATCAACTGAATAAAACTGGCCAGCATATCAGGGACTTGCGATGTCGGATAAGAGCTCCAACCCAGTGGGGACCGCTGGCTGCAGTGACACACAGCAATCTTCCCAGAGCATAAAGGTAAAGATGCACGTCTAATACCGCAATGAAGCAGTACAGACACTATCTACAGGGCGAAGGGCAGAAACAACTCAGGCATCAAAGGCCCGGGCTGCCAAAGCCTTGGGGAGTTTGGTCTGAGGCATCCTCGGAACCTTCCAGATTGCTCTGGGTTTAAAGGAGTGTCATCTGCTCATGCGTGCTCTTGTAAAAGCCCAAGCAGATCTTGCCCTGGCCCTGCAGGAGTGCGGCTAAGGGAGGCTGGGCCCGAGGCTTCCTCACCAGATCTGGGGACCCGCAGGGAGCCCGGAGCCTGCCAGGGACATCGTGCACAGCCCAGCTCCGCAGAGTGGGTCCTCGCCCGCTGTGGCTGCTGTCGGCGCTGGGCTGTTTCCCTTGGCAGGGTCCTCCTGCCTGGGACAGCTCACTTCCTCCCAGCCCAGCCTGCCCTGGCAGGCGCCAGACTCCAAGCTGCAGAAACCAAAAGCCAGGCAAGTCCCGCCGCTTCCCAGGAAAGCCCCGCCAGCGTCCCCGCTCCCTCCCAGGAGAAAAGGGGCTTTCTCTCCCTTGAGAGTCTGGTGGTCACGCCATACCTGTCACATGGCCTCCGGGGCTCTTCTGGCTGCTGTCCAAGAGCCGGGAGCTGAAATGCCTCCAAGGAGTAGGGGAGGTTCAACCGATGGTTGGATCTAGGGGGGCTGAGGGTCCCGAACACCCACGGCAGGGGGACAGCCCCCACCCCCGGCCAGCACTCCTGCCCAAAGTTGAGTGGCACTGAGATACTCCTCTGGCCTGCGTGCCCCACACCCGGGGCCCCTCGCTGGGGCAGAGGTGTTTGCACATCAGGCACGTACACCTGAGCCGGGCAGTGGCAGGGCCGGCCCAGAGCAAGCCCAGCACCCCCCCCCCACCCAGGCCACAGCAGGAGGAGGCTACCCCGGGGAGTTCGGGAACATGAGGGCCACCTGGGGCCTGGCCAGTGCGGAGAGGTAGCACCAGAGACACTCAGGCGGGGTCTTGGGAGCGGGCTAGACTGAGGGGGTCTGCATCCCCTTCCCCGGGTGACACTGGAGGGGAGAGTGTATCTTGGGGGGAGCTTTCCAGCAGCTGTGCAAAGGCCCTGGGGCAGGGTTGTTCAGACACAGGCTGGTGGCTGGAGTCCCCCCTGCAGTTGGGGTCAGGTGGAGCTGGAGGGTGAGAGGGGCCCTGGGGTGCAGTCTGGGAGTGCAGGCAGTTCCCCCCCGACCCCAGCAGGTTTCCCTGGGGCGCTGCCCTGTGCCTCTGGCCGACTCCACTTTCCCATGCTCGGGGTTTCCCCGAGCTGTCTTTGTGGCCAAGAGCCAGTCCAGGAAAGTCCTGTCCACGAGTCAGACCAAGCCGCGGCCCCGCCCGGCCCAGCCCTCGCTGCAGGGCTCCCAGGCCCCAGGCTAGGGTGCTGGCCTTGCCCAGGAAATACCCCGGAGGGCCTGTAGACCCCAAGCTTCCCACTGGCTTCTCTCCAGGGGCGGCAGGGCCCCGCGGCACCCCTGTTCCCTCCCTCCAAGCTCCCAGCCCTGGGGGGCAGCCGCTTCAGGGGCGACCTGGGGGAAGAGGGGATGTGCCCCGGCTGAAGGGGGCGTGGGGCATCCGAGCGAGAGCAGGGCAGGGCTCGGCCGGCCGTAAGCTCAGGTTCTGGAGCTGGAGGACCCAGGCCGACTCCTCTGCCTGACCCCCGGGGAAGCCGGGGCTCTGAGCTGGGCAGGAAGGCAAGGGCCAAGGGGTGGGCGTGGGGTGCGGCCGGGCCGGCGTGCAGTGGATGAGTTTGAGCCCATGGGGGCCCTGCAGCAGGGGCCGCTTCCCGGGCCTTAGCCAGGTGGACAGAGCCAGGCAGACCCCTTGCAGTGCACTCCAGGGTGGCTTGCCCTTTCTAAGGGGTCCCTACACCCCACAACTTGCCCACGGCCCCCGCCCAGTGCACCCGGAGGTCTGAGTGGGCGGCCAGCAGGGGCCGAGGCTGAGAGGGCAGGCCAGGGAGCGGCCAGGGCGGGAAGGCCACGTGGTGGGCGGCAGGGCCAGAGAGGGCCTGAAGTCACAGTGCCGATGGGCAGGGGACTGTCACCAACCCCTGCATCCTCATGTGGCCCGAAAGAGGTCCCAGAGCCCCAGCGGCGGTTACTGTCACTGGGAAGCAGGTTTGAAGGGGGTGAAAGAGGAGGAGGGCGCAGCTAGGTGGGGAGAAGGAGGGCCGCTCCTGTCACCCTCTGCTGAAGCAGGACGCACCCCTCCTGGTGGGCACTTTGGCAAGGCCGGCCAGGAGCCCACGCGGGAGAGTGTCAGCGGCGAGGC
Organism: Graphiurus murinus; assembly: GCA_004027655.1. Taxonomy (NCBI): domain Eukaryota; kingdom Metazoa; phylum Chordata; class Mammalia; order Rodentia; family Gliridae; genus Graphiurus; species Graphiurus murinus. The sequence goes on from PVLC010044022.1 coordinate 9,542, forward strand.
TGAGAGTGCTCCTGGCCGCCCTGGGAGTGTTCCGGGCCCCAGGCACAGTCTTGCACCACTGAACGGGCTCCAAGAACCACCCAGGAGGCTGCCTGTCCCGGCACAGACAGATGCAGCCGGAGCCCACTGGCTTGCAGCCAAGTTCACAGACAGGAAGTGGAAGGTGAGTCGAGGGTCCGGGAGGGAGGGGCCGGGAGGTTCGGCCCGGAAGCTGAGAAGGTTCTGGAGAAAGATGGAGATGGTTACAGCAAACAGTGAGTGTACTTAACAGTGATTGTACTTAACGCCGTTTGAATGTGCACACTTAAGAATGGTTAAGATAGCCCAGCACGATGGCGCACACCTGTGATCCTAGGACTTGGGAGGCAGAGACAGTAGGATTGCAGGTTTGCAACCAGCCTTTGCAAACTTAGTGAGGTTTTGCAATGTAGTGAGATCCTGTTTCAAAATAAAAGAATCAAATATGGCTGGGGGTGTAACTTGGAGGTAGAATGCTCCTGGATTCAGGCCTCAGTATCATACACACACACACACACATAGTTAAGATGTTATACATATTTTTATCAAAATAAGAAAAGTAGTATTGGTTAAAAAAAAAAAGTCCTCACAACCGAACATCGGGTCCAGCTTGCCTCCAGCAGCCTGAGCCACAGCTGCAGGTGCCGGCGCTGGCTTGCTGGATGCCAAGAGCTCCTCTGGATAGGACAGGCCCCAGCCGGGCACCCGCGTGGGTGAAACAGGAAGCAGCTCCTGGCCGCTTCTGTCTCCGGCCACCCTGGCCCTGCAGCTTCCGCTCAGTCATCCTGAAATTCGGCCCGCACGCCACCCCAACACTTCCTGAAGAGTTCCGGGGGAGAGACGAGACTCTCGGCTAAGGGACTGACACCCGCCTGGGAATGCAGAGAGCGCCCCGCTTCTGGGGCGTTCTGGGGTTTTCTTTTGGCTTCTTTCCAGGGGCAGTAGCCCTGCCCATCCTACGCCATCTCTCTGACCCAGAGAACGGCAGCACCGTGGGGACCTGCGGGCGCGAGGTCAGCAGGGAGCCCTCACCTGGCCCCACTGTCCACCCTGGGGACTCGATCTCACCCTGGTCCTCTCCCTGCCACAGCCCACCCAGAAGGGCCAGCATGGTGGAGCCCACTTCCGCGCCTCCCTCCACTCTGCCCTGACAGGGAAGGGTCCAGGAGGTTCCTGGGGGAAGCAGGGCACTCCCAAGACACCCCCCACCCCCGAGATCCTGAAAAGCAGCAGGGCTCGGGAGCACTGACTCCTGTTCGTCCCTGCCGGAAGCTGGCTCCATCGCTGTGGCCCTCGTCCATCCGATCTCCTTCACTGCCCCCAGCAGGTGGCCGGGTGGGGCTCTGACAGGGCTTGGCTGGTTGTCACCAAGAAGGGACAGGTCAGGCCACGCATGGTGGTGCACACTTGTCATCCCGGTACTTGGGAGGCTGAGACTGGAGGATCTGGGTTCGCAGCCAGCCTCAGCTACTTAGTGAGGCCTTCTGCAACTTAGTGAAACCCTGTTTCAAAATAAAGAATAAGAACTAGGACTGGAGGTGTAGCTCAGAGGTAGAATGCCTCTGGGTTCAATCCCCAGTATAAAAAAAAAAAAAGAAGGGACAGGTCAGGTCAACACTGCGGCACTGCCAAGGTGACCAGGTGCAGCGTCTGGGGCTGCAGAGGTGGGGAGCCCTGGGAACCGGCATCCGAGGCGCCCCCGGTCCAGCCTCCTGGGGAGCCCTGCTCTGGGATGGTCACACCACAGCGGAGACACAGAGAAGGCGGCTGCAGGGTGCAAGGACAGGCTGACCTTGACCGAGAGGCAGAGGCCTTGGCTGGTCTGTGGGGCCCACAGGTGTGGAGCCATGCCCTTGGCCTCTGCCCTCCAGATGTGGGAAGAGGAGAACCCACAGACCCCAGCCCGCAGGGCCCAGGAGACCTCACCAGAACCCCCGGACCGACCACCGCAGGGCCAGCAGGGTCGGTGCGGCCCCTGGAGGGTGTGGAGCAGGCTTCCAGTGACATCCCAGGGCCCCACATTGCAAGGTGCGCCCGCCCGGGGTGTGCTGAGGGGCAGGGCAGGGAGCAGAGCGGCTTCCACGAGTGCCTTCTTTTTTTCTAAATTTTTTGGCAGTCGGTACTGGGGATTGAACTTAGAGGCATTCTACCTCCGAGCTATACCCCCAGCCCTATTTTTTATTCTTTATTTTGAAACAGCGTTTCACTAAGTTGCGGAGGGCTTCACTAGATAGCTGAGGCTGGCCGCGAACCCGGATCCTCCGGTCTCGGCTTCCCGAATGCTGGGATTACAAGCATGCGCCACCACGCCCGGCTTCACAAGTGCCTTCTGTGAGCCACACTCCTCCTGCAGGGGCCAGGAAACCTCCTGGGGCTTGTGCAGGCAGAGTGCGGCTGGTCCACCTCCTCACAAGCAGATGTGCCTGGGCAGCTGGCCACAGAGGCAGGACAGGAGCTCCGGGCACGTCCTGGGCCCGCTGTGGTGGCGTGGGCCTGGACACAAGTGTCTCCCTGCCCACGCTCACAGTAGGACGTCTCCGGGTTCAGCCCGCCAGCCCTCCGCCCCAGGCCCCGCTGGCCCACGACATGCCAACAAAGACCATCTGGAAGAGCAAGCCCAGGCCTTCCCCCGCTGCCCAGCCTCAATCTCAGATGTTCTGGGCCCTGCCTTCCCACTCTGCTGTCTCTGCCGTGGCTACACAGGGAACAAGTCTTCCCGTCACTGCTGGGTAGGGGGCTGGGTGGGGTGCCTCTTTCTCTGCAGAGCCACTAGCAGGTGGTCAGTGCTGGGCAGGACAGTGCTCTGGGGGGCCAGCCACGGTGGTGGAGGCGTCAGGACCCTGGGGTCCCAACCTGGCCCCACAACAGGGCTTCCGAAGAGGCATCCTGCCCCGACACCCAGGCCACCCCCGGCCCATCCCCCCAGGGGCTGGGGTCCCCCACATCCACACTTTGGAAGCTCCTTGGTGGTCCCACATGCAGCAGGCGGTGGTCTGGCTCCCAATGGACCCACAAAAGGAAGGCTTGCACCAAGGGCGCCGGCACGAGCTTCCTGCAGGGTGACCCGTCCCCAGTGGCGGGGTCCCCAGAAAATACCACATTGTTTTCACCGGGAACAGCTGCGAGCAGCCCCGATCAATGAAAACAGAAGCTGTGGGCCAGGTGGGGCAGGCGGGGAGGTCGCAGCGCCACAGAGGATCCTCGCGGCTCCCCGCTCAGGTGCTGGACCCGGCTGCTCAGGCGAGCTCGGGCCGGGGACCAGGGCGCATCCCCTCCTGAGCCTGGCCGCCGCCCTGGGCTGGGTCACTGCGGCTCCCCTCTCTCTGCCTGTGTTTCTCTATCTCCATCTCTGGTGAGCCATTTGATAAAGGACAGATCTTTCAGCCACTCTGTGTCCTCAACAAGAACGGCCCCTTGGTTGGAAATCCCCTAAAAAGCCTCACTTCCTCTCCAGAGAGCGCGATGACTGCGGCAGTCCCCTGTCACCTGCTGTGTGCTAGTGAGACAGGCCGGGGTCAGGAGGCTCCTGGGTGCCTCCAGCAGCGGCACCTAGGCCTCTGTCTACAGGCAATCGAGGGTCCCCTGGTGTCCTGCTTCCCTGCAGGGTGACAGCCTGCAGCTAGAGTGCAGAGGCTGTTGGGGGAGGGGCGGCGTCCCCTCCCAAGCCCCACCTGGCCTGCCCTGCCACAGGCGCT
>PVLC010044023.1:0-12347 GCA_004027655.1 Graphiurus murinus
CCTGCCAGGGGAAGGCATCCTAGAGCCAGTGGTGCTATGCTGTTTCTGAAGCCTGAGTTACAGTTGACTAGCCTCTTGAAGAAGTGGAGGGAGGGTGGCTCGAGCAAAGAGAAGGGCCGGCATAACATCCCAGAGGCTAAGTATGACATTTGAAAGGACCAGCAGTCCTGTGTGGCTGAGGTATACTGTGGGGGAGTGGTGAGAGACAGAGCTGGAGAGCTGGGAAAGGGTAGGTCACTAGAGTTCTCTTTGTCTCTGTTTTAGGCTTTCGACTTTATCCTTAAAGCAGAGTGTTTGGGGCGGGGAGTAGAGCATGTTGTAGAAGGGTTTCAAGAAGAGCGAAGAGATTGAGAATGTTTTAGAAAAACTACTCTGGTTTGTGCTGCGGGAAACATGGATAGAGGAAAGCAAGTACAGAGGCAGTTGGCATAGAGAAGGCTGGCACTGTCACTCAGAAAGCCAGCGGTGCAGGGTGACCTCAACCAAAGCAGCAGCCACAGCCAGAGCAGCAATGGAGTGAGGTGGACTGAGGAGACTCCTAGAAGATTGAAGCAGTAGGTCCTGGGAACCTACTGGAGAGGAGGAGAGGGAAGAAGGCTTAGGTGGCACCAAGTCCAGTCTGTGGGGCTTGGCAGATGGGGATTTTGCTAGCACCTTTTTCTGGGGTGGAAAATACCCTAGGAAGAAACAGGTTTGTGGGGAAGATAATGAGCTCAGCATTGATCCTGCTGAATTTGACATTTTAGGAACCCTTTGAGATGTCCAGTAGCCAGTTGGATAAACAGGGCAAGAGCCTGAAGGAAAAGCTTATGCTGAAGGGACAGATATGAATCATTGCAATGATAATTTTAAATGTGGCAGCCAGGTACAATCGTACACTCCTATAATCCCAGCTACTTGGTAGCTGAGGCAGGAGGATCGCACATTTGAGGCCAGCTTGGACAACTTAGCAAGACCCTGTCTCAAAAAACAACAACAAAAAAAGGCTGGGTGTGGTGGTGTATGCGTGTAATCCCAGTACTTGGGAGGCTGGGACAGGAGGATCACAGGAGGATCACAGCCTCAGCAAGTAGTGAGACTCTCAGCAACCTAGTGAGACCCTGTTTCCAAATAAAAATAAAATAGGGCTGAAGGTGTAGCCTCTGGGTTCAATCTCCAGTGCCACAAAACAAAACAAAACAAAAAACCGAAAAAACAACAACAACAACAAAAAACTGGGTGTGGTGTGGTGGCACATGCTTGTAATCCCAGTTCTTGGAAGGCTGAGACCGAAGGATCTGGGTTCCCGGCCAGCCTCAGCTACTTAGTGAGAACTTAGTGAGATCCTGTTTCAAAAATAAAGAACAAAAAATAGGACTCGGGAAATAGCTGGGAGGTAGAATGCCCCTGAGTTCAATCCCCAGTACCACACACACACAAAAATAATAATTAATTAATTAAATAAAAGATGCTTTCTGCCAGGTATGGTGGTACATGCTTATAATCCTAGTGCTTGTGAGGCTGAGCCAGGAAGATTGCAGGCTCATGGCCCTCCTCAGTAACTTAGTGAGCCATCTACAACTTAGTGAGATCCTGTTTCAAATAAAAGAATAAGCCGGGCGTGGTGGTGCATGCTTGTAATCTCAGTAGTTGGGAGGCTGAGACAGGAGGATCTTGGGTTTGAGGCCAGCCTCAGCTACTTAGTGAGGACCTCTGCAACTTAGTGAGACCCTGTTTCAAAATAAAGAATAAAAAACAGGACTGGGAGTGTAGCTTGGAGCTACAATGCCTCTGGGTTCAATCCCCAGTACCACAAAAAAGAAAAAGTAAGGCTGGAGGAATAGCTTAGAGATAAAATGCCCCTGGGTTCCATTCACAGAACCAGAAAATAAATTTTAAAAAATATGATTTCTTTTTAAAATAATAGCCAGAGATGACACCTAATTTTAACTGCCACATGTGACTCTTGGGACATATTAAAGTAGGTCTTTCCCCTAACTAAACCTTCTGTCAAACAAGGTCTTTCACAGGATTTTTTTTTTTTAACCTAAATACAGGCTTATTTGCTATTCCCTTAATGATTTTATCTCTTATTCCACTCTGAACTACCCTTAAATCCTGATTAGTTGACCTACATATTATCCGTCCCTCTACAGTGTGGAAATCAAAATTTTAATGTGCCAGCATCTGTCTTTTTGCTTTTTTTTTTTTTTCTTTTGATGGTACTAGGGAATGAACCCAGGGACATTTTACCTCCGAGCTATATCCCCAGCCCTATTTTTTATTCTTTATTTTGAAACAGGGTCTCATTAAATTGCAGAGGGCCTCATTAAGTAGCTGAGGCTGGCCGAGAACCTGCAATCTTCCTGTCTCAGCCTCCCAAGTACTGGGATTAAAAGTGTGCGCCACCATGCCTGGCATTTGCCTTTTCTTTTCTTTTTTTTCTTTTTTGCGGTACTGGGGATTGGACTCAGGGGCGTTCTACCTCCGAGCTATACCCCCAGCCCTATTTTTTATTCTTTATTTTGAAACCGGGTCTCACTAAGTTGCAGAGTGCCTCACTAGGTAGCTGAGGCTGGCCGCGAACCCGGATCCTCCGGTCTCAGCCTCCTGAATGCTGGGATTACAAGCGTGCGCCACCACGCCTGGCTCGGCATTTGCCTTTTCTTTCTTTCTTTCTTTCTTTTTTTTTCAGTACTGGGGATTGAACTCAGGGCCATTCTACCTCCGAGCTACACCCTCAGCCCCATTTTTTATTCTTTAGTTTGAAACAGAGTCTCACTAAGTTGCAGAGGGCCTCACTCAGTAGCTGAGGCTGGCAGCAAACCTGGATCCTCTAGTCTCAGCTTCCCGAATGCTGGGATTACAAGCATGCGCCACCACGCCCAGCTACATTTGCCCTTTTTAAAAAAATCTTTGTTCTGTCCCTCTGGTCAGCTACTGGTAGAAGCAGCATGCTCCAGGTCCAGCTGATTAGCTGCTGTACATGCTTAAGAGGACTAGCATTTAATTCTGTTTCCCCGACCTGTCTACTGTGCAGATGGTTTAGTGAGTACAGATGCTTCTCTGTTCTCTGACACTCTGTTAGCTCTATCACAGAGATTTCCTTGACAACTTTCGAAGAGTAAATTGTAAAAGCCTCAAATACCTGTCCCTTTAAGGTTAACTCTATCACAAAAGGCGTATGCCAAAAACAACTCAGCTTAAGAAGAGAACATTTTTTTCTCTCTGTTACAGAACCTACTCTGGATTGTCTTTCTTTGTTTCTTGCAGTAGTTCCCTGTGCTCATGGTATCCTCACAGCCAGAACTACTCTGCACATGTGTGTTATGTGTAGCTTGGTAACTATATCATAGTCTGAATAGTGTATATTCTAGGGATGTTATTTGAAATGACTGCCTTTTCAAATAAGTAAGAGGGAAACTCTTACTTATTTATTTTGGTAGTACTTGGGGTTGAACCGAGGGGCATTCTACCTCTGAGCTACACCCTTGGCCCTGTTTTTTTGTTGTTGTTTGCTTGTTTTGTTTTTTTAAACAGGGTCTCACTGATTTGCAGAAGGCCTTACTAAGTTGCTGAGGCTGACTAAACCTGCAATCCTCCTGTCTCAGCCTCTCAAGTACTGGAATTATAAGTGTGTACCATCACACCTGGCAAGCTTCTTAGTTATTTAATTCCTAAAAAGGGAGTAGCATTAAAGTATCCATTTTTTAAAAATAAGCATTTAAAATTTCAATTTATTTATTTTTGAGCTGTTTTCCAGGCTGTTGTTTCCCAGCTGTTGTTTTCTAGGCTATTGTTTCCCAGGCTGGTCTTGAACGCATGTGCTTTAGGGATCCTTCTGCCTCTGCCTCCCAAGTAGTGGGACTACAGGTGCACAACACCATGTTCAGCTAGTACCCAGTTAAAAGTAGTGACAGGCCAGGTGTGGTAGCGCACGCTTATAATCGAGGTACATGGGAGGCTGAGACAGGAGGATTGCAAGTTCATGGCCAGCCTCAGCAACTTAGCAAGGCCCTCTGCAATTTAGTGAGACCCTGTTTCAAAATAAAAAATAAAATAGGGCTTGGGATGTTGCTTAGGGGTAGAGAGCCCCTGGATTCAATTTCCAGTTCCATAAATAAAATAAAATTAAATTAAAAAGTATCACATTGATGTGCTTCTTCAGAAGACTAAAATGCTTTCCTGGAAGAACTACTTAAAAAGAATAAGAAAGAACTGAGGCCTATGCAGGCTGAGGTTTTTGGTTCTTTGGAGCTCCATGCTGTGAAAGCCCATAGGCTTTCCCCCTTCAGTTGTTGCAGGCAGCCTAAATCTCAAGCTGGTCATACCCACCTTAGCGAGACCTAAGAAAAGAAAACCTGAACTTCCCTCTCCCTTGCCCCTTTCCAGGACTACATATGATTGTACCTTACTTCTGAGAATCCCAACCAAGATGCCTTACTTCATGTCTCATTCTTTGACGAAGCCAGTTAGCTTAGAGAAGCAAGCTGTCTCCTTAGTTCCCAAATTATTTTTGAGGCTTTCATAGTTCCCAGTTCACAGATGAGGAGGCTGAGAAATGGAGAGGCAGTTACCACCAACTGTCTCTTGTGTTCTGAAAGGTACCAGGTGCCACACCCAGGCCTCAGTTGTTCTTGGCAGGCTGTCTATTCAAGTTAAATGTCATTTAGGTGACACCTTACTTTGCAGACTCTGCAGAAGTTTAGAAATAGGAAAATGTTTTGTGTTCACAGGATCGGTTGCTCACCTGATGACCTTGGAGAGGACGATCCTATTGGGTGGTTTGAGCTGGAAGAAGAGTGGGATGAAACAGATGTCAAGCTGCAGCAGTGCAGAGTTGCCAAAGTAAGCATTAGTGAGCATGGCCCTCATGGGCTCACCCATTCCTCTTCTTTTATTCTATATACATCGTGCTGATTGTGTACCAGCCCCATGCTAACACTGGAACCTCATAGGTGGATCAACCTTTAAGGAGTTCCTAGTCTAGTTTAAGAGACAGATGTGATATGAACTGTGAGAAAGGGAGATTCAGGGAACTCTTGAAGCCCAGAGGAAGAATATTTACCACAGCCTGGAATTCTCTAGGGAAGGCTTCCCAGGAAAGGTGGCATGGTGCCAGGTGTTGGAAGCTGATTAAGCTATCATCTGTAGCCAGGCCAAGATGTGTGTAGAAGGGCATTTTGGCCAAGAGAATATCAAATTCACAGACATAAATGCCAGAAAGATGTGTTTCCATGGCTATGAAAGAAACATTTTTATAACCTCAAATATAAATCTCAGACTTAAAAGAATTCCGAATTGTCTTTAGGGTTTATACATAATAGATGCTCAATAAGTACATAGGCAGTTGAGTAGTAGATTTGGAAAGGACCTTAACAAAGGAGCTGTTAGTATAAGAAGCAGGTTGCTTGTACAAAAGTTGGACTATAATGATGGCCTTAGCTTTGAGCAGAAAAGACTGTTTCCTGGTTCCTAGCACATGTGTTGCATATATCAGTTGGGAACTTTGAGATAATTCCTTGGGCATTGACTATTTTCATCATATATATGATTTTTATTTCAAAATGACTGTGCCAAAGAACAAACACTTCTTTAATAAGTTATTGAAATCATAGGGGACCTTCCCAGAAATAACTCCCTATTTTATTGTATTCAGGAATTCTGAGTCCTTTTCTTGAATTCTTTCTAGTATTTGATGGTGAAGTTCCTCTGCACCCGGCAGGAGTCAGCAGAGCGCTTGGGAGTGCAAGGCTTGACCATCAGTGGGTATCTCCGGCCTGCAAGAGCAGATGCAGAACAAAGCATCCTTTGTGCCTACTGCAAAAAGGACACCGAGAGTGTCTGTGGGGCCACCCTGCTCCTCAGGACTCTTCAGTTCATCCAGCAGCTCGCCCATGACCTGGTAGGGTTTCACTAGTTGTTAGATCACATTCCTCTAGGAAAAACAAATGACACTGTTAAAGCAACTGAATACCAACCAGTGAAACCTGGTCCTACTGAAGTCAGCACAGTATGAATGCATATGACGGCTGTCATGCTGCTGTGATGACATTGAAAGGTCAAAGAAAGAGATATTGGGCATTTATGGCACCAGTCAGGAAAAGACTTAAGTGGCATGTGGCCATTGTTGTGAGGTCTCCTGGAATAAACTACAGACATACCTTTTTGTTGTTGTTGTTTTTTATACTAGGGATTGAACCCAGGGGCATTCTACCTCTAAGCTACACTTCTAGCCCTTTTTATTTTATTTTATTTATTTATTTTTTTTTTGCGGTACTGGGGATGGAACTCAGGGGCATTCTACCTCCGAGCTACATCCCCAGGCCTATTTTTTATTCTTTATTTTGAAACCGAGTCTCACTAAGTTGCGGAGTGCCTCACTAGGTAGCTGAGGCTGGCCACGAACCCGGATCCTCTGGTCTCAGCCTCCCGAATGCTGGGATTACAAGTGTGCGCCACCACACCCGGCTCTATTTAATTTTTCGAACAAGGTCGCGCTAGGTTGCTGAAAGTCTTGCTATGTTGTTGAGTCTTCAAACCTGCAATCCTCTGTTTCAGCCTTCCAAGTACTGGGACTATAGGCAAGCGTCACCACACCTGGTTCCTATAGCTATATCTTAAAGATCCTCAGCCATGGGACTAGTGGTACAGCTCAGTAATATAGTGCGTGCTTAGCATGCAAAAAGCCCTGGGTTTAATCCCCAGCCATAGTTGCCCAGGAGAAGTAAAGAAAACAAGTTTGAGGGATTTATGTTGTAAGACTTTGAGGAAGTATTACTGCAGTTTAAGTAAATTTTATTTATTTACTGAAAGGACTAAAATGTCAAGATTTGAGATCATTTGTGGTTTTGATACTGACTTTTGCAGCCACTAATAAGACACAATGACAACTCAGTCACAGATTACCATAAACATCACCATGGAGTGCATGGCTTACCTCAGGAGTCCAGGGCAGCTCTCTAATGTGCGTGTACAGCAGTGTCTGCTCTTGGCCTTCATTCCACTCAGGGCACATTCAGAAGCTGGGACTCAGTGTACATACGGCTTGTTTGTTTTTTTTTGCTCATACCACAGTGGAAAAGAGCAAATTAGAGGGAAAGGCCTAGAAGTAGCAGCAGGTTTACAACAAGTTTAGGCCTGGACATGAATCATCATCAAGTAAGGACTGATTTGTGTTCCAGGTGCTGTGTTATGCAGACATATATGTGTATTTGGAGGGTTATGTGTACATACATACTGTGTACACACACACACACACATTTTAGAAAGTGTCACACCAGCCAGGTGTGGTAGTGCACGCTTGTAATCTCAGTACTTGGGGGCTGACAGAGGAAGATCACAGGCTCAAGGCCAGCCTTAGCTACTTAGTGAGGCACTCCACAACTTAGTGAAATCCTGTTTCAAAATAAAGAATAAAAATTGGGCCAGGCATGGTGTCACACACTTTTAATCCCAGTACTTGGGAGGCTGAGTCCAGAGGATCCGGGTTCACGGCCAACCTCAGCTACTTAGTGAGGCACTCCACAACTTAGTGAAATCCTGTTTCAAAATAAAAAGAATAAAAAATAGGGCTGGGGGTGTAACTGGAGTTAGAATGCCCCTGTGTTCAATCCCTAGTGCCACATACACACACACAAAAAGAGTATATGTGTCAGTTGTATGGGAATTTCATCCATGTGGAGCCACCTCATCCCTTAACAATAAGTAAATGAGACATTTCAGTATTTCTCTGAATGCATTTTCCAATTTTCTTTCTCTGATCTTTATAATTTTTTAGGTGCAACAGAAGGAAAGTGGCCTAAAATACAAATCTTTTCTGGACTTCACGGGTCTTGATTTGCAGATCTTCTGGAATTTTTACAGTAAATTAAAGCAAAAGTAGGTCAGAATTTGTTATGAGGTGATAATCATAAAACTGAAAACTGAGTTTTGCTCTTATAAATGGACAAGTTTTTTTTCTAATCTTTTTTACTTCCTACTAGTGTATATTGTTGTGATTTGAAAATTTTGGTTATTATTAAAGTAACACCTCACATTTCTATAAAATATTTAGGAAGTGTTTAAACAAATATTTTCTCATCTGTTGTCCTCATAATTTTTAGATAAACAGATCATTATAGTAAAGGCTGAACATCCCTAATCCAAAAATTTGAAATCTGAAATGCTTCAAAATTTGAAATTTTTTCAACATGCTGGAAGTGGAAATTCCACATGGGACTTCATGTGATGAATTATTCAAAACACAGGTGTAATAAATATATCACGTTATTGTCAGGCTATGTGTATAAGACATATATGAAACAGAAGTGAATTTCATTTTTAAACTTGCATTTCATCCCCTACATATTTCATGATATATATGCAAATTTTCCAAAATTGGAAGTCACAAATTGGAAAACACTTCCTAGTCCAAAGCATTTCAGATAAGGGTTACTCAACTTGTGTCCTCATTTTACAGATGAAGCAGCAGGATTAGAAATGAGTTTATCTTCCCCAAAGTGGGTAGAATCCAATAGGATCTATGTATTCAGACTTCTAGTACAGTGTTCTTTCTCTTCTATCCTTTTTCTTACTTGGCATTCTTTTTTACTGAGCCTGTTACCTAGAGGAAAGTCCTTTGTAGACTGCTCTACGGCTTTGGAGGGTGAAAGCAACTTGCCCCTTTGCTGTCTGATGTTCTTTGGCTTTCTGCAGCCTGAGGGAAGAATGCATCTGCGCCCAAACCTTGCTGCTGCAGCTTCTCCAGAGCTGCTTCTCAGTGCTGCAGGGAGAGGTGCCGGCTGTCTTTGAGGAGGGAAAGCCTCCAGCCCAGCGCCCTGAGGGAGTGGAGGCTGCCAAGGAGCTCTACACACACTTATGTGATGGTAGGGATTGCGGCATTCCTTGAATGTGACCCTGTGATAGTGGCCCACAGGCCTCTTGCTGTAGAGAAGAGGGAATCCTGTGATAATGGGAACCAGAAAGTGGTTGCCACTGTGGGAAGTGATACTTTTCTTTTGATACTCTTGAATTACTATTTCAACTTCAGGATTTATTCTTTCATCAACTGACTTTCTTCCTCCTGGATTCAGATATACAACTGAGTTATATCAAGGGTAATTACTGGCACGCTATTCAGTCTTAACCTCAGCTAAGACATTGGCACGAGGGCTGGGGATGTTAGCTCAGTGGTGGAATGCTTGCCTAGCATGTGTGAGTCTGTAGGTTCAATCCTCAGTACCATGAGAAGAAAAGTAAAGAGACACTGGCACAAGGCTAATGGAGGGGGAGAGATTGTAATGATAAATTGAGGATGAAACATGAGACCATCCGATAATATTTTTTTTTGTGGTACTGGGGATTGAACTCAGGGGCATTTTACCTCCGAGCTATACCCCCAGCCCTATTTTTTATTCTTTATTTTGAAACCGAGTCTCACTAAGTTGCGGAGTGGCTCACTAGGTAGCTGAGGCTGGCCGCGAACCCGGATCCTCCAGTCTCAGCCTCCCGAATGCTGGGATTACAAGCGTGCGCCACCACGCCCGGCACCATCTGATAATATTTTTAAAAGCTTTGCCAAGTTATGTCTAAAAAGAACAGAAAAGTAAGAACTGGTACATTTAGTTACATGTAAACAAATAAAAAGTAATTTCCTTACAGTGTCTAACCTGTACCAAAGTATTTTTTTTAAGACATAGAGATTTATTTATTTATTTATTTATTTTGTGGTACTGGGGATTGAAATCAGGGGCATTCTACCTCCGAGCTACACCCCCAGCCCTATTTTTATTCTTTATTTTGAAACAGGGTCTCACTAAGTTGCGGAGTGCCTCACTAGGTAGCTGAGGCTGGCTGCGAACCCGGATCCTCTGGTCTCAGCCTCCCGAATGCTGGGATTACAAGCGTGCACCACCACGCCCGGCAAGACATAAAGATTTATTTAGGGAAGTAGGAAATATACATTGAAGGGAGAATGAAGGACACCCCCAAAGTGAGAGAAGCCCTGAAGTATTTTTTTGCCCTGATATTAACTACAAAATGGAGAGTAGTGAGTTTGTAGGCTAGTTATAGCAGATATATATTGTAAATGAAGAGATAGAATATATTAAAACTGATTATATTGTTAATTTTTATTAGTGGTAGATAGGATCGATGGAGACTCCATGCCCATGGAGATACTAAAACAAGAAGTCAGGAACACCCTTCTCAATGGAGCTGCCATCTTCTTTCCTGATCGACAGACACGGCGGAACCATCTCTTTACCATGATGGTAATTACTTTCTGAGATGGATTAGGATGAGATGTCTTAATCTTTATTTTCTCTGAACATATTGTTAATTTTAATTTCCCAAATGTTTAGTGATACTAACTATATGTAGAGCTTTATGTGGGACACAGATATCGAAGGATATGACACTGTTCTCAATATTAATTTGTTTCGTAATCTGTTATCTGAGTCACAGTTTAGTCTCTATGACATGCTTCAAACAAGGAGGTCTGTTTCTTCTGTCACCGTAGACAGTAAACCTACAGGTCAAAGGAAAAGCTTTGATCCTATTTGAAAACAGAAAGTTCCCAAGAAGTGTACCCTGTCCCTGCCTTTTGCTCTTGGGATGGCATGCCCAGTGATAAAGAGCATACATCTTCTGGAGGTCGGCTGCCTCTACATTTGCATTAGGTTTCTTTATAGAAAAGCTTACAGATGTTAGGGTTTGGCAGTGAACCAAAGTCACCTGCCATGCAGATGCTTGCTTCTCCTTTCTCTTAGCCCTGGACCAGGTTTTAGTTGTGTGCTGTGAGCTGGTCTGCTGGGCTTGCTCTGTTATACTTGGGAATCTGTGGGTGGTGGTATTTCATGCTGCTGAGGGTCTCTGGAATCCTACGAAATAGATTTTCTGAATGTACTGTTTTTGGTTTTATAGAAGAATGTCACTGAGCAGGAACACAAGCAGTCCCTGCAGCTCACTTTCCGTTCACTGTGCTCGTATTTTAGGTAAGTTTATAGTTCTTTCAGTTGTCAAATATCTTTGCAAAGTCATATTCTTTAATTATCTCTTACTTCCATGTCTTACTTCCAAGTAGTACTTCCTCTGCTCGGTTAGAAAGCCCAGTTTTGGGATTATTGGTTATTACTAGGCACAAGAGTGAATAAAATAGTTGTTGTCAAGAGCTTAATCCAAGCCGGGTGTGGTGGTGCACGCTTGTAATCCCAGCATTTGGGAGGCTGAGACCAGAGGATCCGGGTTCGCAGCCAGCCTCAGCTACCTAGTGAGGCACTCTGCAACTTAGTGAGACCCGGTTTCAAAATAAAGAATAAAAATAGGGCTGCTGGGGGTATAGCTCGGAGGTAGAATGCTCCTGGGTTCAATCCCCAGTACTGGAAAAAAAAAAAAAGAGCTTAATCCAGCTGGGCATGGTAGTGCATACTTGTAAATCCCAGTCCTTGGGAGGGTGAGACAAAAGGATCACAGGTTCGAGGCCAGTCCTAACAGCATAATGAGGCTGTCAGCAACTTAATGAGACACTGTTTTAAAATAAAAAATAAAGCTGGGACTGGTGGTAGCACACCTATAATCCTAGTACTTGAGAGACTGAGACTGGAGAATCACAGGTTCAAGGACAACCTCAGCAAGTAGTGAGACTCTCATCAGCCTAGCGAAACTCTATTTCAAAATAAAAATAAAAGCTGGGCATGGTGGCTCACGCTTGTAATCCCAGTACTTGGGAGGCTGAGACAGGAGGATCTAGGTTCGAGGCCAGCCTCAGCTACCTAGTGAGGCACTCTGCAACTTAGTGAGACCCTGTTTCAAAATAAAGAATAAAAAAATAAGGCTGGGGGTAGAATGCCCCTGAGTTCAATCCCCAGTACCGCAAAAAAAAAAAAAAAAAAAAAAAAAGAATTAAAAATAGGGCTGAGGTTGTAGCTCAGAGGTAGAATGCCCTTGGGTTCCATCCCCAGTACCACAAAATAAATAAATAAGTAAATAAATAAATATAAAAATGAAATAGGGCCAGAAGTATAGCTTTGAGGTAGAACACCCTGGGGCTCAATCTCCAGTACCACACACAAAAAGTAAATAAATAAAAAATAAAATAGGGCTGGGCTTGGTGGCGTGTATTTGTAATCCCAGTACTTGGGAGGTTGAGACTGGAAGATCTGAATTCACCGCCAGCCTTAGATACTTAGTGAGGCCTGCTGCAACTTAGTAAGACTCTGTTTCAAAATAAAGACTAAAGCCGGGCATGGTGGCGCACGCTTGTAATCCCAGCATTCGGGAGGCTGAGACCGGAGGATCTGGGTTCGCAGCCAGCCTCAGCTACCTAGTGAGGCACTCCGCAACTTAGTGAGACTCGGTTTCAAAATAAAGAATAAAAAATAGGACTG
>PVLC010044024.1:0-12323 GCA_004027655.1 Graphiurus murinus
GAATAAAATTATGTTCTTTGCAGGGAAATGGATGCAACTGGAAAACATTATGTTAAGTGAGATTAGTCAGTCACATAGAGTTAAGAAGCATATGTTCTCCCTAATATGTGGATGCTAGGGAGAAGATGGGGCATAGGAGGGTCTCCAGATGAAAAAGAGAGATCCTCAATAAGCAAAGAAGTTGGTTTAATTGTAGTGGTTGCATGGGGCAGAGGGACACCCTAAAGCACATGATGTACCTACACAATCATAACAAGGTCACTCACTGAAGTGAACCTTAGGGGGAGGGAGAGGGAGGGAACGGGAATGGGGAGGGAATCGGGTAAGGGGTCAAATGAGAATTGTGTGCAAATATGTTGTTAACAATTTGTACTTAACAAAGATGTACGCTATATTGCACGAATTACTACAATAAAAATTAAAAAATTAAAAAAAAAAAGATATAAATGGAGAAAAAACAGGTATGGCAAAAGAAAGTCATTAGAAGCAGCCTTAATAATAATGCTTCAAAGAGCTGGTAAAGAAAAGCCAGTCTACAAAGGCAGAAACTCTGATAAAGAGAATGTGAAAGAATAATTAATAAAATGTGCTTAGGAATGAATAACATTGGGCAATGATATTCAAAGGTAGTTTTACCAATGAGGAAGAATCATCCAATCATGTGTGTGGTATTCATATTTTGAGTCTGATAATGAGAGAAATCATGAGTGTCAAGAGGGGTCAATTCATTATGTGTCTGAAAATCTTCTCGTGCTGTATTTTTAAGAGACTCATCTAAAAATGCTATTTGGTATCAATACCTGCAAAGAAATTCTCTCAGAAGGGGAAACATAAACATGGTTATCTAATATGATCTATTTGATAAATATGTTGAGAATTTGATTTTAAGTATGAACACAAATATAAGATAAAATACATATATGGAGAGGTGTGTAGTACTAGGGATTGAACCCAGGGATGCCCTACAACTGAGTAACACCCCTTTTATATTTATATAAGACCTTTTTATATTTTATTTTGAAACAGGGCCTTGTTAAGTTACCATGTGCTGGCCTCAAACCTGTGATCCTCCTGTCTCATCATCCCAAATACTGGAATTACAGGCATGTGACACTGTGCCTGACTTGTAGGTTATTTTGTTTGGGGTTTGGGTTTTTTTCGGGGGGTTGTTTTGGGGGTTTTTTGTGGGTTATTTTTGTACTGGGGATTGAATTTACTGGCATTCTCCCACTGTGCTACACCTCAGCCCTATTTCATTTTGAAATAAGGTCTTGCTAAGTTGCTGAGGCTGGCCTTGAACTTGTAATCTTCCTGTCTCAGCCTCCCAAGTACTAGGATTACATGTGTGCACGACAAAGCCTGGCTTTGTAGGTTTTCTTATTCTTATTAATTCAGCAAATATGTGTTGGACATCTATTCAGACACTAAGGATATGAGGTTGAATAAAATATAACCTCCCTCAAAATGTTTGCAGCATAGGGGTAGAGGTATGTTCATGGCAGAGCACTTGCCTAGCATGCCTAAGACCTTGGATTTGATCCCCAGCACAGTGTAGTGCCAGCAGTGGGATACAGAAGACAATAAATGAATAGCTGGCACAGCTGTATAAGAGGTTTGCTCAGGGAGTTGTAGAATTGTGGAGTTTCTCCGGAAGGCACCAGGGAACTCTTCTCAAAAGAGAAGAACACTTAGTTAGGCTCTGAAAAACAATATACGAAAGAACATCCTAGCAGGATGTTTGTAGTGTTAAGACTTTGAGATTTGTTTGCCCTGGGCCAGTGAGTTTGTTTGGTCTCCCTGGCCTTCTAAGTCTTACAGGCATTATCCATTGCTAGCTGGGTTTGACATTAACAGGGACCTCACGGCAGGAAGGCATGGAGGCAAGAAATGCCTTCTGGACTGTGCAGGGGGCTGGAATTGCTGAGGGGAAAGGATCTGAGGCTAGAGAACTGATAGGCAGAGACCAGCTAAGTGGCATCCTAGTAGTACTGCTGAGCCAGGGATGACCAGGATTAAATGTGCCTGTCTTGCAAGACCACTCTGTCTCAATCATACAGTGAATAGATTGAAAAGAGGGCTAGAAAAAAAGGCAGGTAGGATCAGTAAGAAAAAGATAGCAACTAAGGTGATAGACTAGGACAATGTTTACTCAGGAATGCAGACATTATGCAGTTTTAAGGGATAGCAACGTCTGTGATATGACAAAATTGAGACATATTGATGTACCTGGATCATTTGTGGGATATGCACTAGCCATTTGTTAACAATATTAACAACAAGTTGGTGATCAATTTCATTATTACTATTACAGAGATGACTTAAGGTCATCCTGGTAATTATGTCAATCTTAAATTTCAATCTGCTTTCTGGAATAGAAGAAGGGCTGGCAATTGATCCTACAGCAGTAGCAAGATTTGAATGCACCCCCTACCTCCTGGACCTCTCCAGATGCCAGTCACAGGGGTAGGTTATATAACTCAGAGTAGGAATCCTGTTCACATCACCTGCAGGCCACCTTACCTCCTATAGTTCAGCACACTGCTAAGGGGAAGAAAAGGCAGTCAGCCAGCTAGGCCATCACCAACCCTCTTGAGGCTATGCTCTGGAGATAGAGGCTTCTGTGAGGGAATGATATAAACTTTCTCTCTCTCCTGCTGCTAGATTCCTTCCCCCTGCGGGAGAGATGGAACCTATGGGTGCCTTCTGCTTGGGAGAGGGGTAACTACCATCATCATAACAGGCCAAGAAAAGCCAATGACGGGTTTTCAGGAAAGGATGTCATATACGGGCTGGCCCTGCCCTGAGGGGTGGGAAGAATAAAGGTAATTATTGAGGTTTCTGTAAGATTTAGATCAGCTCACCACTTGAGCATTGCTCAACACAGAGGACTGGGCCATAAAAGCAGTGTGCATAAGGCTCCAGTTCCCTTAGTCACATCTTAGACCCTCAAGCACAGGATGCAGACTGTCTGATTCTGCTCTCAGAGATGATTAACACCAAGAGGATAGCTTAATATAGAGTAAGTAATAGAGAATTCATATGTACTAAAAGTCCTAGAGCAATATATAATAAAATTTTAAACAGTAGTTTTTCCTGAGGGGTAGGATTTCAAGTGATTTTTTTTAAATTATCTACTTTTTGATCATTGGAAAGTTCTATAATGAATATAACTTCCATTGGTAATAATGAAAATTAAAACTATTTAATTTTTTATTACCAAGTTGGACAAAGAACTCGTTAAAAATTTTGTATCATCCCATGTATATAAAAGATTTTACAGACACATACACACATGAATAGATAAGAAAAGGTATATATAAAATAATGAAACTATGATAGGAGAAAATATTTTACAATAATTTGTCAAAGTTGAAAATACTGTCCATTCTATGGCTCAAAGATACACAAAAATGCTACTAAAAGGATTGCTGAGAAACTTTACTAGAATGTAAGTTTTCATAGCTAAGCCTAGTATGCTAGAAGATTCTTTCATGTACTGAATTATACTGGTTTCCTTAGGTGTAGAAACTGTAAGAATAATCAACACCTCAAAGACTAACAAAGATGTGTTAAAAAATGAGAGTGACTGAAACAATTCATAATAATGAGAAAGAAAAAGCCAAAATTAAAGACTGCCAAATCAGAGAAAAGAGCCATTATCTCTAATTTAAAAGTCAGTGTACATAGATTTCAGGTGACCTTTATCTTCCTTAGAGTTTTCGGCATTTTCTGATACTTCCATAATTAATTTTTAAGCCTGCATAATTGAAAAAATATTTGTAAGCCATATATCCAATATCCATAATATTTTAAGAGCTCTAAAATCTCAACAGTACAAGGACATAATTTTTCCACATCCTTGCCAACATTTTTTTGCCTTTAAAAATATAGTCATCCTACTAGGTAGAAAGTAATATCCCATTGTAGTTTTTATTTGCATTTCCCTAATGACTAATGGTATTGAGCATTTTTTCATCTGCTCATTGGCCATTTGTATGTCTTCTTTGGAGAAGTATCTATTAAAGTCCTTAGCCCATTTTAAAATTGTGTTGTTTTTGTTGTTGTTAAGTTGTAGGAGTTCTTTACTTATGAATAATGAATTATTATAAATAAATGATTTTCAATCATTCATTCTGTGGTTTTTTTCATTCTCCTAATGGTGTCCTTTAATGCACACAAGGTTTCAATTTCTCCTTTTGTTTCCTATATTTTGGTGTCATATTTGAGAAATGATTGCCTCAAAAAGTTAAACGTAGAATTAGCATATGATCCACCAATTCCATCAATGCGTATGTGTCAAGCCAGGCGTGGTGGCACACGCTTGTAATCCCAGAATTTGGGAGGCTGAGACCGGAGGATCTGGGTTCTCGGCCAACCTCAGCTACCTAATGAGGCACTCCGCAACTTAGTGAGACCCTGTTTCAAAATAAAGAATAAAAAATAGGAGTGGGGGTATAGCTGGGAGGTAGAATGCCCCTGAGTTCAATCCCCAGTACCGCAAAAAAAAAAAATAGGTATGTGTCCAAAATAATTGAAAATGGGAACTCAAACAGTTATTTGTATACAAATGTCCATAGCCATTAAGATAGCCAAAAGGCAAAACCAAGAGTCCAGAATTCCTGAACAGATTAATGTATAAACAATATTCTATGTAATAGAATATTACCTATAAAAGAAATAAAGTTCTGGTACATGCTACAATATAGACGATCTCTGAAAACATTACATTAAGTGAAATAAGCCACATACAAAAAGGAAAAATAGTATATAATTCCACTTATTTAAAATATCTATAATAGGCAAATTTATAGAACCAGAAAGCAGATTAAAGGTTAACAAGGGCTAGGTGAAATGGGGAATGGAGAGTATTATCATTTGGATATGGAATGGCCCCCAGACAATCTCATGTATTGGCAATGTAGCAATGTTTAGAGGTGAAATAATTGAATCATACGGGCTTTAACTTCATCAGTTGATTAATTCATTGATGTATTAAAAATCTAAATGGATTTACTGAGTGGTAACTGTAGGCACATGGAGTTTGGCTAGAGGAAGTAGGTCCCTGCAGATATGGCCTTGGAGACTACATATGACTCACTCTTTCTCTCTCCCCTCCCTCCCTCTCCTTTCTGGCTGCCACAAGCTAAGAAGCTTTCCTCTACCATACCCCTCTACCAGAATGTATCTGCTTTGGGGCTGGTTAACCATAGATTGAATCTCTGAAACTGTGAGCCAAAATAAATCTTTTCTCCTCTAGGTTGTTCTTGTTGGGTATTTTAGTCAGTGATGAAACGATAACTAACACAGAGAATTAATGCTTAATGGTTACAGAGTTTCTGATTGGGATCATGAAAAGATTTTGGAAATAGTGGTGATGTGTGCACAATACCATAATGTTATTACTGTCACAGAACTGTAAACTTAAAAATGGTTAATATGGTACGTGGTACCATATTATGGTATTTCTGCTATATATGTTTGATCACAATTTTAAAAAAAACAGATAAAAAGTTCAGTTATAAAAATGGCAAAGGATATGAACAGAACTTTCACAGGGATTGCAAATATGCACATAAAAAGAGGTTCAACTTCATTAGCGATTAGGGAAATGTAAATTGTAACCACAATCAGATATCAGAACATTCCTATAAGATAGGCAAAAAAAAAACCCTTTTTAATGTGAAAGATCAGATTTTGGAAGGGAGGTAGAGAAATGGGATCTCTAATATATTGCTGGTAAGGATGTAAAATGGTATAGTCACTCTGGAAACCAGTTTGACAGCTTTTTATGAAATTAAACATGTGATTAGCACACCCTGGCAATCACACTCCTGGGCCTTTATCCCAGACTAAAGAAAATGTATGCTTACGTAAAAACCCACACATGAATTTTCATAGCAGCTTTATTCAGAATAGCAAAGACGGGAAACAACCCAATGTACTTCAGTGAATGAATGGTTAAATAAATTCTGGTTGATCTATACAATAGAATATTACTGAACAACAAAAAGTACAAACTATTAACATATGAATAATCTAGATGGCTCTAAAAAGCACTATGCTTAATAAAAATTGCCCTCAAAAGTTTGCATGTCATATGACTTCATCTGCATAATATTCTCAAAATGATAAAATCATAGAGATGGAGAACAGATTAATAGTTTCCAGGGTATTCAAATATAAAGGAGTAGCATGAGAAAGTTATTTTGTGGTGATAGAACATTTCTATATCATGGTTGAGCTGGTTGTTACATGAATCTACACATGGAATTAAAGTGCATCCACACAAATGAACACATGTCAAAATTTTGAAAAACGAATAAGATCCATAATCAAGTTAAAGCCATGTAGCAACATTAATTTCCTAGTTTAACATTATTTCACATCTGTATAAGATGTCACCATTAAGAGATGAAGGGTACACAGGATTCTATGTACTACTTTTGTAACTTTGTGAGTGTGTAATTATTTTGGGATGAAACATTTTTAAAAACATGTCTAAATTGGTACATGAATATCATGAACACGTTTTTATCTTGCTTCTGAGGCAAATGGGAAATTTATGATAAAATACTTAAACTAATAAGCATAAGGGTTACCACCAATGCTAAATTTGGTGTTGTGGCATAAGAAAGGCTCTTTTAAAAACTAGTATATCAGCAATTTAGCAAGACCTTCAGCAACTTAGCGAGACCCTGTTTCAAAATAAAAAATAAAAAGGGCTGGAGGTGTAACTCAGAGGTAGAATTCTCCGGAGTTCAATTCCCAGTACCAAAAATAAAATTTGTATATGAGCATTAAGATGAAAATATAGGAATTTAATACAAAATTCACCCCCTGTAAAAATAGAAAAACACAAATAAAGCTAAGTAAATCATGTTTTTTTATGTATATAGTGCATCAGTTCTTATTTCCCCAAATTATACATGCACAAAATACTTATGGTTGTGCTTCTATTTCTGTGTACAGAAACAAAGTATATATGTCATTCTTTCTAGAAGAGGGTGGGCAGTGATGAATATACATTTTTTTAAAGAGGAAACTTAAAGTTGTAAAGTGAACAAAAATTAAAGTGTGTGGTAAAGCAGTAGTAGAGGGCTTTGCAAAGAAGCTACAGAGAAATAAGGAAGGCTGAGGGAAGAATTAGGGTTCAATGCATCTGCTATGATGGGAAAATACAAAAATGATAAAATCTCAAGTGACAGGAAAAGTAAAATTTCATCAGAACATTTTCTGATATCCATCCCCTGTCAAGGGGTAAAATGCAAGCTATAGTGGCTAGTGCTGGGTGGGTCTCTACAGCTGAAGCTAATGTATCTTTGGGACAAATCACTGGGGAAGTACAAACTATGTTCCTTAGGGGGCCACTGGAAGGGACTCTAGGGACATTCAGCTCTTATTAATGGCTAAGACAAAGTGAAGCACCTCAGAAGCTTAAAAATTAATGGAGTAAAGAGCAAAGGCAAGAATTTTGTTTTTTAAATCTTATATTTATGACAATTTGGGGACAGTTTGGGTGCTCTCAAAATTATCACCAATGATTAAAACAAAGATAAAAAAAACAACAATGAAATCAGCAGCTAGAAAGCTACAGATAATTGGCATTGGTGGGGAAGGTTGTCCTCCTAGTATTTTATTATAGGATTGTGTAGGTTGTGGTTATCAGTACAGGGGTTAGTGTCTGCAAGTTTCATTCTGAAAGACAGAATAACTGAAAGATTACTTTTGCAATGTTCTAATATAAATCTTAGATAAATATGATTAACAAATTGCATATGAAGGAAGGAATTCAAATTCAACCTCTGTATGTGGTTCTGACCTTGGCCCCCTCTACCATATCAAGGAAAGAGGAGAGAGGTGGGCATAAGTCATGGTAGAATGGCACATCTCAGCAAAGATTGCTAGTCTTCTTGGTGGAGGCACTGCTGTGGGGCCCAGGAATCTGCTTTTTAAGCAAGTGCCCTAGGGAATTGATACAGATGATATTTAGCCCATGATTTCAGAGGCTCAATTCCATACTGCTTGTGGTTTACAGCAGATTCTGCTCCTACTGTTTAATCCCCAGTTTCTAAACATGTTTATAAGAAATGTTGGTAGTAACTGTGAGACTAGTTTAATTTGATTTTAGTCTTGATGAGGCTTCAGTTCTTTTTTAATTAATCTTGGTGAAACCCACTGGTCTTCAGCTACAACATAACACAAAAAGGAAGCAACAGGTACACAAGAAGTAATAAGACATTTAGGAGATACAATAAAAATAAGAACAGGAATATTTATTCAGTATGTAGTAGGTGTCAGCTTATAAGTGTTTTGTGTGTTAATTTAGTTAGGGATCATAACAACCCTGCAAGCTAGGTACTATTATTATAATCACCTTCCCTATCCCTATTACATGGATGAAGAAACTGAGACACAGAAAGCTTGGGTTCACACAGGAGACAAAAAGTTTGGAGTTGAATCTTGTTTCAATTCAATACAAATGGAAAACGAACAAACGAAATAGGAAATTGAAATTCTTCCCCAAAAGAATGTTGTCATCAGTCAACAATTACATTGTCTCTGCTTTGGTGCTGGTGTTTTCTATGTAATCCCACATCTTGAATTCATAAAAGCACTTTTCAATAAAATGTTTTGTGCTTGGAAAACAACTTCAAAGAAAATGAGTGGGGAAAAAAGCGTAGGTTAGGGGCAAGGTAACCAACATGAAAAGAAATATAAAATTGTATTTTCCCACTTGGAATAATTCAGTTTCAAAAGAACTGAAGGCTCTTGAAATCAGATATCCTCTAGCAGGTCCTATTCTACATTCCAGAAAGAAAACAGAGCAAACAATTTAACTGCCACACATGCCATATTTTATCCAATGGAATGGTACAATATTGGTCCACACAGAGTTCTGGGTTCCTGCTCAGGTAAGAGTCTGGGGCAGCAGAATTGCTCTTAAAACAGATCCAAGCTTTGTCCATCACAGGTACAGACCATCTCTTGGGTATGTCTGTCCATCACAGCTCTTATCAGCTCCACATAGTGGTAATTATCCTGCAAGGTTTTTGTGATGCTGACTAAATTAACACATGAAAGCACTTGGAATCTGATACATAGTACATACTGAATAAATGCTCCTGCTATTATTTTTTCCATTATATCTTCTAAATGTCTCATTCTTTCTTTTGTACTTGTTGCTTCCTTTCTGGATTATGTTGTTGCTGAATATCAGTGGGTGGCACATGTGCACTCCTGGGTCTCAGATAGTGTCTCCAGAATGGAACCCAATGTCTACCCAGAACATTGACAAAATAAAATGTATTGGATGAATGAATTCATGGAAATATACCAGAATTAAAATTATATACGTGTTGAAAATAGTATTGAATTGTCTATAAATCTAACTCCAAAGAACATACAGTTCGAGTATTAGAAAAGGTTTATAATTTATGCAGCCAGAGGTTATTTCCTTTCAGTACCAAGGAACTGGTTAGATGACTAGTTAGTGATCTGAATTCTGAACATGCTTTCTCTCTTTCAGTGGGAAACTTGAATATATATTAACCTCCTAGGTTTTCTCAACTTCTCTCTAAAACATAGATTATTCTATTACTCACCCACCACATATGGAGTATTTGTACTAAGCAATTAATGACCTGGCCACCTTAAAAAATACCAAGTGCTATTTCAAATGTTTATTATATGGTCCTCGGCCTAATAATGCTGCTACAGGAATTTCCTTCATTAAATTAGATGTAAAAGAATGACCTTTTAATCACAAAATAAATGACTTGCTATCAATTGAACAAGAGCAGTATTTTCCTGACTTGAAATAATCCATTCAAGGTCACCAAATACAAAGATTGCATACAAAAATGGCACAGCAATCACTCAGAACTTGGTTTCCACAGAACAACAGAGCAGTTTCCAGCCTGTGTGCCATACAAGCATTGTTATCTGCCACTGGTCAGGCTGTGTAGGGGTGGGTAAGGGTGTGAACTTAGAAACAGTAAGATCTGAGCTTGCTTCAAGTTCAGAAAGACTTCATCTCTAAAATGGGAGAAATAATCATAACTTGCATAACAGGTTATCAGAAAATACCATGCCTGAGCAGTGTTGAACTCAACGCCTTAACAAAAGACATGCTCAGTAAATGTTGCATTGTTGTCCCCATCATTCTTTCTATGACAGTTGGCATCTAAGGCTTGGATAGAAATAACCAGTGTATCCCTCTGCCTGTAAGCTCCTTCCTATCCTATCACAACCCCATCTAAGTCAGTACAATCCTAATGGCCTAAATGGCTAGGGAAAGCTTTTTGTAAGTGCTAACACAAACTAGATCCTAAAAGATGAGCAAAATAGACTAAAGGGTCCCAACTTGCACAGTCATCCATGGTCTAGTCAGCTGTCATCAAGAATCACTAGAGTTTGGCATGGAATGCATGCCTATAATCCTAGTACTTGGAAGTTTGAGACAGGAGAATCACAGGTTCAAGGCCAGTTTCAACAATTTAGCAAGACTCTAGGCAACTTAGTGAAACCCTGTTTCAAAATCAAAAATAAAATAGGACTAGGACTGGGGGTGTAGCTCAGAGATAGTACACCCCTGAGTTCAATCCCCAGTACCAAGAAAAAAAATTGCACTCAAATGACAAGGAAAAGAACATGGCCACCTAGGTGAGTTTCCATGCAGAGGGGACAGTGCTTCTCAAAGGATACTTTTTAATACTTTTGTGTCCAGAAGAACCTGCTGAGCTGCCCTAGCCTTCTCAGGAGGCTTCAAGCACAGTTAGCTTTCTATACTTCCTTGACATATTTGTATGCATGTGTGTGTGACAAACTAATGGAAAATTCTGGTAGTCAATCTCTTTATATTTTACACAGACTCAAAGACCTTCTTTGGATCTACAGCAGCAGGAAACATTTCCATTTTCAATATGGGCCTGCCATCTGTTGAAAGGCTAGCTTCTATAGCACCACCTTTTCCCCATTTCTATTTTCTACCACATTGTATATATTCTCAACCAATTCTCTCACAGCACCATATGCAATAATAATTTCTATTTACTGGGTGCCTATTGTGACCCCTTACATGCAAACCCTTGAGGTATATATGATTGTCCCACTTTATAGATGA
Source organism: Graphiurus murinus (assembly GCA_004027655.1). Taxonomy (NCBI): domain Eukaryota; kingdom Metazoa; phylum Chordata; class Mammalia; order Rodentia; family Gliridae; genus Graphiurus; species Graphiurus murinus. The sequence continues at coordinate 11,123 of PVLC010044024.1, forward strand.
AGAAATCAAAACCTCTAGGAGATTAAGTAATTTTTCCAAAGTCATACAACTGGTAGAAGTGAGCTGGGGTTTGAACTGAGATCTGACACCGTATACCAAGATCCTTTTTCTCTCCCCAGTGCTTGCACTGGGGTTGTAAAAAGATAATCTGTTTTGAGGTATGTTTTAAGCAGTTTTTCATCCAGGCCTGTTGTGTTCATGTCACTTCCCTTCACAATAGCCACCTAAGCAGAAATTGCTTAGGAACCTGCTGTCCCTGGGCTGGGCTTACATCCAGCTCTGAGCTCTACTGGGGGGAGCAGTGCTTCTATTAAATTAATGTGCTCCAACAGGAGTGCATCATTCCAGTCACCTGAGAATAGGAAAAGCCTTATCAAGAACTTGCTATTCATTTTAAGCCACTTTAATCCCCTCTGGTTTGATGCAAATTCATTTCATTAATAATTAACAGTACTTGGCAGTGCTTTCCCTCAGTCCCAGTTCTTGGTTGGCATTACACTTTGCTGAACCTGAGAAAAGTCAGGGTCGAACTGAGGGAGAAAAGAAAATGAGAAAGCAGGGATCTGGCATTAACCCACCCACCCCAGCCCCAACGGAAAAGGCAAGCTAGCTATCCAAGCAATAGATATTGGCATTATCTGTGAGGCAGTGTGGATGATCCTTATAGTTCATCTTCTTGAATATTACATTTTTAATGAGCTCATCCACGCTTTGATAGTGTGGCTTTAAACTTTCCTTTTGGGTAGATATTATAGATCAGTGGTTCTCAGCCTTGGCTGAGAATCAGAATCACCTCTAGGACTTTTAAAATGCACATAAAATCTACTAAAGCTGAACATTCATGTGTCTTATGACCCAGCAATTTTACTCCTAGGCATATGCCTGATAGAAATACACACATATGTGCACCAAGTGATGCATCAGGGTATCCATAGCAGCAAAGGGTTGCCCCAAGCTGGAAGCTACCAAATGATCATCAACAATTAAATTGAGAGCCAGGCATAGTGGCACACACTTGTAATCCCAGTACTTTGGGGGTTGAGACCGGAGGATCCGGGTTCAAGGCCAGCCTCAACTACTTAGTGAGTCCCTGTTTCAAAATAAAGAAGAAAAAATAGTTCTCCCTAATATGTGGATGCTAGGGAGAAGATGGGGCATAAGAGGGTCTCCAGATGAAAAAGGAGAGACCCTGGATAAGCAA
>PVLC010044025.1:0-12322 GCA_004027655.1 Graphiurus murinus
AAGTGGAAGGGACTATGGCCCATCACCAAAGAAACATGAAGAGTGAGGTGCAAAGTAGAAATTGAGGCCACGGGATCCGAAATTTATCTAGAAACAGAAGCTTCTGTTTCTAGAAACTTCTTGCCAGTGGGCCCAGAGGCATTCTATTAGTAAGGGGGAAGAAGAAGCTCTGAAGTAGTAGGATGAGGCAGGCAATGCTCAAAATTCCTTACAGATGATCAAAGGTCAGGAAGCTTGTTGGACAAGCCAAAAAACCTTGGGCCAGTGATGGTAAAACAGTTCTTGAGACAGATGGAGGATTCACAATTCTCAGCCTGAGTGCTCTTCAATACATAATGGAAATCTGCATCCTAACCCAACTCACCCATGTTACATGTGAATTCAAAGACAGTTCACCTCTCTCAACTTCAGGTTATTGTACACAAGTCTAAGGGGTATTAAGCTATTTCAGCTCTAAAGTTTCTTCTAATGTTTATACTCTGTAGTCCGTACTTGACATACACATTTGTGAGGCCATGAAACACTGCTCATAATACTTGCCTGTGGAGATACCAGTCACCTCTTTAGTACTTTACTTGTATTAAGTCATTTACTCTTCGACAACCCTATGAGGTTGTAACTTTATTATTTCCATTTTGTAGATAAGGAAGGCAGAGGGAGGTTAAGGAACTTTTCTAAGGTCACACAACTAGTGAGATGAGGAGGCAGGAAGTGAACATGAGCACTCTAGAGGTTCAGTTTTGCAGGGAGATTTAACTGGACTTGCTGATGGACTGGCTGTGGAGTGCGAGAGGAGACATCAATGATGACTCCAACTCTTCCACCCTTGTCTTGCCTCTGCAAGAATCTCTTTGGAATGATTTGCCCCATGGCAGCACACTTACAAATGAGGGACAACCAGTTCCTTAACTTCTCATTTTCTTTCCCAAATAATCAAAGCATTGCAGCAAAGGGCCAAACACACCAGCTGCACGTCTTAGCAGAGGACTCAATTTTATTGCAATGGGCACTTTCTTGATGCAGAACACAGCATTCACAGGCTTGCAGGACAACTCAGAGAGCAGGACCCAGCTCTTCCCCAGGATACAAGAGAAAGCCCATCTTACAGAGGCATACACCCTGTGAGCACCCAGTAATCTGAGCTGAGTGTGAACTGGCCCTTTATTTATTTATCTTACAGAAGTGTCTCATTATTTGTTGGTTTTCAAAGTTCTAAAGGTCAAAAAAAATGCTAGATAATGATGAGCCTCCCCCCTCCCTCTACCTACCTACCTACCTAGAGGTAATGCCTCAGTATACTGATAGGTTGGCAGGAAGTTGAATAAAAGTCCTCAAAAGAGATTAATGCCACAGTATCATCATGGAGCAAGGATGGCAAAGCAGTTTTATCCTGAGTGTTACCTCCAAGTCTTGGTAGTGGCTGCCTAGAGGATCAGTGATAAAGTATCATGATCAGTGATGTCTGCCAAGGATAGGGAGTGGGAAAGAGAATTTTAAAAACTGAAGCTTCTCAAATAAGATGTGGACAACCTTGGGAGAGTTTCCTTATCACTGGAAGCCACCTGATCAGTCATGGCTCACACTTCCTGTGACTAACAGATGCTAACAGTGGGTATCACTGGGGGGAAGGAACATAGGATGATTGTTAACAGTCTTCTCTGTACTTTCATGAATGGCCTGAATTTCTATAATGCAATCATATATTTTTATAATTAGAAAAGAGCCAGTTTTATCTATTTAAAAATTAAGTATTCTAAGGATATGACTGTTGCAGTGTTGGGTAAGTCCTCAGCTCAGGAACTCAGGATCTGCAGAGTCCTTGGCTAACATGAAGGAAAAGAATTTTAGCATGTGCCATTCAGAGACATGGACAGAGGTTTATTTGGGGAAAAGGGAAGAAATACACATTCAAGAGAAAATGTGGAGCCTGGTGTGGTGGCCCACGCTTGTAATCCCAGCATTCAGGAGATTGAGACCGGAGGATCTGGGTTCGCAGCCAGCCTCAGCTACCTAGTGAGGCACTCCACAACTTAGTGAGACTCAGTTTCAAAATAAAGAATAAAAAATAGGGCTGGGGATATAGCTCGTAGGTAGAACGCCTCTGAGTTCAATCCCCAGTACCGCAAAAAAAAAAAAAAAAAAAAAAGAGAGAAAATGTGGGCCACCTCAAGATGAAGAAGGCATATTGGGGAGTTCAGGGCTCTCTTCTTAGTGGAGACTTTCATTAAGGGTGGGCTAGAGGAGGTATGTGAGGATAATATCAGTCCAGTAGTCCCAAGGTTGTTTCTGGTAGTCTGGTGGTCTGGTCAACTTTAGGGTCCTCAGACTGATTGGGGTCCTCATTAGCTGATTGACAGATAAACTGGAGAGTGTCCTAAATTACAGGTTTCTCTAAATATTGTACCTATCTTATTATCAATGCACAGAGCAATTAGAGTTTCTTTTAGTTAACTTCAAGATTTACAGATTTCCCAGGAATTTGGGAGAGTTAGGCCTGGGAAAGAGAACTGGTTTGTGGAGTAGAGGCTGAAGCACTTCAGCTCCAGGTTTTTTATATTTGACTTTCCCTTTCTGCCTGTCTCCTTTCTACCTACTTATTTCTTCTATCCTACATCAGCAGGACCCTCAGTTTCCCTTCTGGTCCCCATGAAAGGATCTCCAGAATCAGAGACAAGTTTTTTTTCATTTGACTCAGTTGACAATGGTTGTGAGACTAAGCCTCAAATAAAGGGCTCACATGATTCTTGTACCCTCAGCCTCTCACTTTGGAGAGGGGAGGGGCAAGTGAGAGATTTATTGCCTAGCATAAGCAAGATACAGAAAGCAGGAAAGGCACTTAAGTCACACACCATCCCCCAGCCCTCTCCAGCCCTCTCCAGAGGTCCTGTAAACTCTTGTTTACATTTGGGAGAGCTCCTGGGTTGTAACTCTGGGTTGCCTAGGAAACAGCTCCTTTAACTTTGGAAGTTGTCTGCCACTTGCTCAGGGACACCTAGAGGAGGGCTTGGGGAATTCTTACCTTTTCCTATCTTAAGTCTAAATTCCTAATATTTTGAAGGCTCTGACTGAGTTTCCTACCACATGAGCAGCTTTAGAGTAACATCTGAGAAAGAAAATACGATGAAGTCAGTATTCCCTCCTAATTTTAAGTATTTCTTATATCAAATTGATGTAGGATAGAAGAAATAAGTAGGTAGAAAGGAGACAGACAGAAAGGGAAAGTCAAATATAACTTTAATATAAAAAACCTGAAACTGAAGCGCTTCAGCCTCCACTCCACAAACCTGTTCTCTTTCCCAGGCCTGACTCTCCCAAATTCCTGGGAAATCTATAAATCTTAGAGTTAACTAAAAGGAAGAAAATTGCCCTGTGCATTGGTAGCAAGACAGGTACAATATTTTGAAAAACCTACAATTTAGGACAATCTCCAGCTTATCTGTCAATCAACAAATGAGGACCCCAATTGTTGTGGGATAACCCGGTCCCACTCGTGGGTCCTTGGCATCTGTGATAAAAAGAATTTTAACACGTGCCAATCAGGAACAAAAAGTAGGAATTTATTTAGGAAAATAAGGGAGTGGAGGAGAAAAACAGGTGAGCAGACATCTTCCTGTCCAGATGCGCTTCCCAGGTCCCAAAGAGGAATCTTTCTCCCAAAACTCCCCTTTTATATGCTTTTAAGAGGGGTGGGCACAGAAGAAGTCTGGACCTCCTCCTTCTTCAGGTATAGGTGGAAGGATAGGTAGGCGGTCCAAATTGAGTCTTTCCTCTTTCTCAGGTTTCAAGATGGGTCTGCCCTTGGCTGTAAATTTCTGGTGTCCTTTGTCCTGGCTCTTAAGTGGGGGGCAGCGCTTTAGGAGATTAGGTAGGGAATCTCCTAAGGGTGGAGCTGAAGTGTTTTAGTTTCAGGTGTTTATATTAAAGTGATATTTTTACTTTTCCTTCCCATTTGTCTCCTTCCTGTCTACTTATTTCTTCTATCCTACATCACAATCAGCCTGAGGACCCTAAAGTTGACCAGACCACCAGACCACCAGGAAGTGCCTCGGGGACTACAGGACTGAGATTATCCTCATATACCTCCTTGAGCCCACCCCTCACGAAGTCCCCTATAAGAAGAGAGCCCTGAACTCCCCAAAATTCCCTTCCTCATCTTGAGGTGGCCCACATTCTCTTGAATGTGTATTTCTTCCTTTTTTCCTCTTTTCCCCAAATAAACCTCTGTCCATGTCTCTGACTGGCACGTGCTGAAATTCTTTTCCATCACATTATCCAAGGACCCTGCAGATCCTGAGTTCCTGAGCTGAGAACTCACCCCAACAAAATTATTTACTACAGAGTTTTTACCTCTAAGACTTTAATGAAAAGTAATTCCATAAAAGTGTGTAGGACTGAGGAATCATTTCTGTAAGAAACTGCTAGAAAAAAGACAGACAAATACATAATATAAAGTAGGAACTAGGACTAGAAAAGAAGACCAAAGTGAATGAAACTTTAAGAGAAGCACAGAAAGCTATGAGGCAGCCAGGAAAACCTAGGGGACCCTTCTACATTATTGTACAGAAGGAAGAGGCCTGGCCTCCAGCAGCTCTAAGGCAAGCTCTGGCCCCGAATGTGCAGAAACCCTATGAGCAGCAGTGCGAGCACAGGGCCCAGAGGCCATCTTGGATCTGACTCCCTACTGAAGTGTGGCCTTGCATCAGACACCTGCTCACCTTGTGCTCATTTCCCAATCTGCAAAATGGTAATAATAACTGCCCTTAGCTCAAAGCATTTCTATGAGGATTAAATGTCTTAATACAGGTAAAGTGCTTAGAATACAGTGTGGTACAAAGTAAAATAAATGCAGTGTAGGGGTTTTATTAAAAAAAAAAAAAAGAATTATTCATCTCTAACAATTAGATCAACATAATGATATCTACAGCTTCCTTTTGTTCCTGTGATCAGGATGGGACCTGGGGAAGAGATCAACAACTTTGCCACAAAATAAGAAAATCTTTGAATAATTAAATAAAAGGCAGACTGTAGTTTAAAAATACCTGAAGCCAGACATAGTGGTACACTCCCAGTACTTGGGAGGCTGAGATAGGAGGATTGTAGGTTCACAGCCAGTCTCAGCTAATGAGGCCCTCCACAATTTATGAGACTCTGTTTCAAAATAAAGAATAAAAAATAGGGCTGAGGGTATAGCTCAGAGGTAGAATACTCCCCTGGGTTTAATCCCCAGCATTGCAAATAAGGATATGGGAGAGAATAGTCAGAGCCATGGAAATATTATTAGTTAAGAATTTAGACTTAGGATAGATGAAAAAGGAATTCTGGCTCCCTCTCCTAGCTGCCAGTGTGTTGACAATTAGCAGAGAAGTAAACACAGAGGGCTTGCAAATCAATGAGGCCAGCCCCTCCCTTATGCCAGCCAGAGACAGGAGCAGCAGGGGTCATCTCTAAACCTAAACAAGGCAGCACCAGCCTGGTCAGGCCTTGAGACAGGACCTTAAGTTAATGCACTCTTTCTACTTTTGGTACCATGCTCCTGCTAGGTAAAAGTGTAATAAATATCACATTTCCCCTTTTCCCTTCTTCTCAAAGTTAAGTGACCAACTGTATAAAAGGGTTGGAATCTCTTTGTTCGAGGCCCAGAAAGAGGGAAATTACCTGGTCTGGGTCATCAGCTACTGATTAAAGGAAGACCTGCTTATCCTACTTCTGACCTCTGGAGTTTTCTTTTGTCTCTGAGACGAGACTTGTGGGGAGCACTCTCCTGCAACAATAATAATAATAATAATTAATAATAATAATATAAAAATATCTGTGCTTTAGATTGTTTGCAGCAGTAATAAATGAATTTATAAACTTTTTATTGAAAGCCAAAAAATTTCTAGCAAGCAAAATGGGAGGAATTTAACTGCTCCTCAACCATTATTGCTAAATTATGATGTGTGAAACAATATTACTTATTTTTATTTAGATGACTGTACTAATTGTTTCAATTTAGTTAACACATTGTACCATTTTGAAAAGACTTTTTCACACATTTGCTCATGACTTGATTCTGGCACGATTTTTTTTTTTTTCTTTTTCAGTTTTTCTAACTACCTTGAAGAATCTTCATGGATGGTGTACAGCTAGATTTAAACAGATGTCCAAATCAAGGTGTAAATTATAATTAATGTAATGTAGTCTGTGATCCTTTATTTTAGTTTTTAATTAATTTTAAACATTTATCTTAATTCTATAGACAAAGTACTTCACCAGAGCATCTTAGTGATGTTATTTATAATACATGTCTAGAGACATAAAGGAAAATATGATAGAACTCCTTTTGACTTGCTATTGGTTCTGCATTCATCCCCCTAATTCTAAATCCAGGGATCTTTCCACTAACAAAGAGCTCTAGGTGATAGAATTGGGGTTGATTGATCTGAGCCCAGATCTTAGATCCACTTTATTTGCTAAGTGAATTCAAGCAAGTTCTCCAACTCTCCCAAACTCTTTAATAGTTTTCTTTATAAAACATAGCAAAGTCTAGTGCATTGTGAAAAGTACACGAACTCATGTAATATAAATGTGACTAGAGATGTTGCATAAATTAAATAGTGTGGTCCCTACCACCCTTCTCTCTGGAAAACCTTAACAGGCCATTTTGTGAAAGTTCAGGAAAAAAATGAAAGTATAGTCATGAATAAAGGACACCATTCTTTCCTCCTTCATTTTACTCACCTCTAAATCACAAGATCTGGGGACAGAAAGAATATAAGGGGTTTAAGAGAGAAGCAGAGCCTGACAGGACTGGCTCTTTTGCCCTTTCCTCTCACACTCTGACCTCTCGGTACATTTCTCCTAGCATACTGCACATTCTTTCCTTCCCCCTTCCCACTCTTTGCTTTGGACAAAGGCCTTTTGTTGTAGACCATTTATCTTTGAAGAGTTAAGAAGAGCCATGGTTGGGATCAGAGGAGGGAAGGAAGGTGCTTTACCGGTTGGCATCTTGTTGTTTCATGGTATCAGGGATTGAATCCAGGTAGCTCCAAGCTATACCCCCTTCCCTTTATTTTTTTTGGGGGGTGGTGGTTTTGAAACTGTCTCACTAGATTACTGAGAGTATTGCTATATTGCTGAGACTATCCTTGAACTGTGATCCTCCTATCTCAGCCTCCATAATGTATGTGCCACCATGCCCAGCTGTAACCTTCTACAGGCTGGGGAAAGGGAAAGAAAGAGAGGAAGAGAGAAGATGGGGAGAGAGAGAGAGAAAGGAGGGAAGAAGAGGGGGAGAGAGAAGCACCTCCAGCTCCATCAGGTATTTCAAATTGAACAGGAATCAGAACAATGAAATAACTCATACTAATTTTTTGCAAGTGCTTGGAGGAACATAAATTAGGGGAGATGAGAATCTATCCACTGGATTGTCTCAGCCCTCAAAAGTGCCATAAAACCGGATGTTTTTAATCTGCATCATGTCATAAAACACTTCTTACTCTTTCCTTCTCCCTGACCTCTCTTTCTAAGAAGTCAAATGCCTCTGTTTCAAGTCCAGTGCTAAATGATTGATACTTTTAAGGAGTTTAAGGCTTTATTATGTAACTAAAAACAAGGGCTTTTCCGGGATGACTCAACCTTTTAATTTATTTTTAAAAACTTTAGCTAGAGTTGAGTTTGATTTTGTTCCCGTCCACAATGAGATTGGGGAAAAAAATGAAATTTATTTTCTTTCCTGTGATTGGCAACTTTCAGTATGAGCAAAGGGCCAATCCAGTATCCATACCTAAAGAGCCAAATCTTGCCTCAATTTGTGAATTAGCTCACAGACAGTAAAACTGAAAATAATATGAAATGCCTGTACATCTCCCTGGAATTCTCTTTCAGTTGAGAGTTGTTTAAAAGTAGGTCAAATCATCATTAAGATTCATCAGTTCAACTCACTATTTAATTAGTTCTCAGAAACAGATGGATAACACATAGTTGTTAACACTCCTTGTCCTCTTCCCTTACATCCTACTTTATTCTTGTATATGCTAATAGGAATTCTACAGCTTTGAAAATGGGTTAAACTATCTGTATTCATTTTCATGTCACTATTCGAATGAGGAATATAATCATATCAATCAACACACACACAGGGGTAGAGAAAGTTTTCTTAAATATATCCCAGAATACAGGAGCCATAGTGGAAGATATTGAAAATCTTAAAACCCATTGTACACAAAGTTAAAAGAGAAGTGATAAATTGGAAGAAATTTTTTTGCAACATGATAAGCTATTTCTACTAGGAATAAATATTTGTAAAACTCTGGAATTAAAAAAAATAGATAATAACCAAATATTAAAATGGGCTAAAAATGAAAACAGGAAATTCATAGAGCTACCCAAATGACCAATAAACACACAAAACACTCAATATCACTAGTATATAAGGAAATGAAGCAAATAAGATGATTATAGTTTTGTTCATAAGTGTGGCTAAAAATTTAAAAGATCAATCATTCTAAGTCCTGGCAAAGATGTGGAGAACTAAGTATTCTCATTATTTTGCTGTGGGAGTATAATAAGGGAGAGTTAAGAAAGCAACTTGTATCACTTTGAATCTCACTATGATGTAAAAGTATTGAAAATGAAAAGAAAAAGAAGAAATTTGTCAATATATCTTAGCATTTTAAATGTATTTACTTTGGCCCAGTAATTCCACTTTATGGTATCTATATATTTGCACATGTTTGCAAACATATTCATTTCAGAATTCTTTGTGATGGGTGAAGAAAAAATATGAATATAGAGGGGAATGGTTAAATAAACTCTTATATACACATTCTATGTACTCATTCTACATAGCATTAGAAAGAAATTAGATCTAGGATATAAAACTGAAAAAAAAAGCAAACTGCAATCTCAGCCTCCTAAGTACTGAGATTAGAGATGTGTGCCACCATACCTGGCCTAATAGCTTCTTTCCAGAAACAACCTCTCAGACCGTTTCAGGCCACTTTATATCCAAATTGTTCTGCAACTCACACAGTAGATTTTAAAAAGAGAAGAAGAATCAAAAGCCAGTAAGTTATCTAAGTCTCGATGTTCTGGCTCTATTGAATCCCATCTTCAAGGAGTGGAATCTGTCTTTGCCCCCCCCCATCCCCCTCAAGCACCCCAATAGCCACTTTCCCTTGTAAAGTGGAAGTTTTGCCCAAGGACAAGTCTCCTTTCCTGAAGGAGAGGAATGGCAGGTATTCCTCCAATCTCTGCAACTTCTCTTGCTCCTTGGATCGAAGGTAAACTGATTAAACATTTACACTGAGCACTTATGATGTACAAGCTATGTTAATGTGCATTTAGCATATTATCTTATTAAACACTCACAAAGATGAGTGAGGCTTTTGCTCCTATGTCAGAGGGAAGGCTCTCCATGAAAATCCCTTCACTGTGCATAAAATTTCCAATGGATAGTATTTTGAATAACTTTGGTGTAGTGGTTAACAGAGCAAACTTTAAAGAAAGTATGCCTGTTTTCAAGTGCTTGCTAAACTGATGGGCAACTACTTAGAACACCTTCTATTTCAGCTTCTTTGTTTTTACAATGGGAAAATAAGTTATTTTTAAGTCACATAAGTCCTTTCACCTTAGGATTGCAGGTTCATACAGGTAAGCGACAGAGCCTGATGGGCATGAGGCTGGAGCAAGGCAAGCCCAGGGCTGGCTTTCTACTCCTGTGATGTCAGTGAGGATGGAGAGCTTCTCTTTCTGCTTACCCTGCAGCCTCTAAGTGTGGACTGTCAGTCTCCCAGGATGAGATGACAGCCAGAGTTTCAGGCATCATGTGCAGAAATTGCAACATCTGACCAGAAGACAATTGTTTTTAAAAAGGACTGTTTTCTTCCATACCTCTCATTGTAAGAAAGAAACCATTTCCCCTAAAAACCTCTCCTTACATCATTCTTCAGACCCTAAGAGAGGCTGGGAAAGCAAGTTTTCAGATTCTTGTATTCTAGCACAGTTTCTGTTAGCAAAGAAAGTGCACAGAAGGTATTAAATATCAAAGTTGCTCGGTGGCTTAAAGTTGCACAGCTTAATACATGGCAGAGCTGGAACTTGAAAGCAAGTCTGGGACTTCTATGGAGATGCCAATTCCCAGACAGCATATAGACTGTATTAGTTTTCTGTGGCTGCTATAACAAAGGAGCTTAAACCACAAAAAGTAATTATCTCTGTCCTAGAGGCTGGAACTCCAATGTCAAGGGTGTCAGCAGGGTTGACTACCTCTGAGGACTTTCAGGAAGAATCTGTTTCATCTCTCTCCTCTATCTTCTGGTGATTTTCTGGCAATCATTGTCATTCCTTGGCTTATAGAAGTATTACCCTTATCTCTGCTCCTCTGCCTTGATCTGCACATGGCATTCTGTGTGTGTGTGTGTGTGTGTCTGTGTGTGTGTGTGTGTCCATATTTACCTCAGCCCTTTTTATTTTTTTATTTTGAAAAAGGGTCTCACTAAGTTGTTGAGGGCCTCACTAAGTTGCTAAGGCTGGCCTTAAACCTGCAATCGTCTTGTCTCAGCCTCCCAAATACAAGAATTAGTGGTATGTACCACTATGCCTGCTCTAATAATATCATTTTAACTCAGTTATAAAGAAAAATAAAATTATGATATTTTTCAGGAAAATGAATAGAACTCAAGAATATTATGCCAAGTAGTATTAACCAAATTCAGAAAGTAAAGGGTCAGCTGGGCTTGTAATCACAGTACTTGGGAGGCTGAGACAGGAGAATTGCAGGTTTGAGAACAGCCTCAACAAGAGGTGATTAGACAGGTGTTTGTTTTAAAAATACTTTTTTTCAACTGTGTGTTTATATTTTGTGTACTTTCCAGTATATGTATTATTTCACAATAAAATAGTTAAAAAGATTTAAGTGAAATAGCATATAAAGTGCCAAGTCATTTAATAATTAATAGTCATACCCACAAATACCACAGGAATACTCTGCTTGGTTTAGTGGTTGATCTTCAAGAACTTTTCTTGGGTATATTAATTTAAGAAAAAAATTAATATAAATACTTTGTACTAGTAATGGTAGAAAGTCTGATTTGCTAAACAAAGCAGCTGAAGTAATTTGAGGTTTACAAAAGGAAACTTGGAACACAGTTTTAAGAATTTGAGGTGGAGACCTAAACTGCTCTAAACAGGAGAGTAACAGCAATGTGAGGAAGTGGGGCTGGAAGTTTAACAAGGTGAGGAAAAAAAAAAACTCAAGGAAGAAAGAGAAAGATCTAAAAGCTAATGGCAGCACCCAGGACCTACGATGAATCAGGGCTGCTTTCCTGACAGGAGATTGATGGATAAAGGTTTAGGGAAGTGTTCAGTGCTCAATTTTAACTTGTTGTCTGTTACCCATCAATCAGTGATTGCAATCCATTCCACAAAATTCCAGTAAAGGTTAGCCTCACCCAACAGCCTTCTGAGGGTGAGACTGTGAGGAAAGGAAGTAACAAGTCTAATTCCCAACATGAACAGAGGCAGAGCAGAAACAAGACAGCAGTCACAGAAGAAAAATTCTTAGAGAGATCAAGAATTCTCTAGATCCTTCCATCTCCTAAGGTCTTCATCAATTTCTTTCTTCATATTTCTATAATTTTCCTTATAGAGGTCTTTAATATCCTTGGTTAGGTTTATCCCTAAGTATTTTATTTTTCAGGGTGCTATTGTGAGTGGAATTGCTTTCTGAATTTCTTTTTCGATTGATTTGTCGTTGGCATATTGATGAAGACCTTAGGAGATGGAAGGATGTCCCATGCTCTTGGATAGGCAGAATAAATATCATCAAAATGGCCATCCTCCCAAAACTGATCTACAAATTCAATGCAATACCCATGAAATTGCCAAGGACACTCCTCACAGACATAGAAAAATCAGCCCTTAAATTCATCTGGAAAAACAAAAAGCCCAGGATAGTCAAAGTAGTTCTTAGCAATAAAAATCATGCAGGAGGCATCACAATACCTGACTTTAAACTCTACTACAAAGCCACAGTAATAAAAACAGCATGGTATTGGCACAAAAATAGATACATAGACCAATGGAGCAGAATAGAAGACTCAGAAACAGACCCACAGACTTACAGTCAACTGATTTTTTACTAAGGAGCCAAAAATATTCACTGGAAAAAGGATAGCCTCTTTAACAAATGGTGTTGGCAAAACTGGTTAACCATATGCAGGAAACTGGAAATAAACCCCACTTTCTCACCCTGCACAAGAGTCAACTCAAGGTGGATCAAGGACCTGGAAGTCAGACCAGAGACCTTGCAGATACTTGAAGAGGGCATAGGACCAACACT
>PVLC010044026.1:0-11159 GCA_004027655.1 Graphiurus murinus
GAGAGAGGGGTTATTGGAAGTTTGTAGGAAAAGCACTATTTGGAAAGACGACCTCTGCACTGTGTTTGTTATCGTTTGTGCAACGCCTTGATCCCAGAAAGAGAGAGTTATAATAAAAGAGGTTCGAACCAGTAGCATTTAGCCGGCGTCTTTTATTGGGGCCTCATGGCTGAGGGTTCAGCCTGGGGCGCCCGATAAAACAGGAACAAGACAAGCATGTTTACTGTCACCTCTTCTGATTGCATTTCAAGTTGAGTTTGGGATTCTTAAAATGCTTTGTTACAGTGATTACATCCCTACAAGCTCATACTTTGCTCTCATTTCTGGAACTGCTGAGGTATAATAGAAGGAAAAAAAATTAGGCATATTTTCTGGGAACGCTGCCAGAAATAAAACATTAGGTAGAAAGGAGACAATTTGGGAAGAAAAGTGAAAATATAGTTTTGAAATCTGGAAAATTAATAATCTTTAACTCTACCCTGTAAAGTGTGTTCTGTCTTAGACAAAAGCCTTAATGAGCCCACACCCTTAATCACAAAGGCCCCTCTCCTCATCTGAGATTCCTCAGATGCTTAGTTAACAAAGGATCAATAAGGAGGGACAAGGCCAGATACCACCCAGTCACTAGCATGGATGCCTAGAATCTGAGGATTAAGAGGAAGTCCAGACCTACACCCCCATCTCTGGGTCCCTTATAGGAGAAAAGGATTGAAAAGATCTCAATGAGCCTCTCTTGCTCTCCAGCTGGCTCCAGTTCTCCCTTGAATGTGTATCTCTAGTTTTCCTAAATAAAACCTCTGTCTTTGTCTCTGAAAATAAATAAATAAATAAATATATAACAGGAATTTCATGTTTTCTTTGAGTGTTATTTGCCCTTCAGCTTTGATAATATTTGCTTAAAAAAATTACAGATGTCTCCTTTTTTAAAAAAATAATTTCTCACAAAAATAACAATTTAAGGGACACAGTGAGAATGTTCTTCAGTCATAGTACATGTGTGTATAATTTTATTACTTCTTATATATATATATTTAAAAGAAACAACTATATTTTTTAATTAAACAGGTTAAAAAGTTACCTATAAATCCTCTTTTTTTTTTTTTTCTATATTGGAGATTGAGCCAGGGGCATTCCACCTCTGAGCTACACCTCCAGCCCTACTTTTAATTCTTTATTTTGAAACAGGGTCTCACTAAGTTGCGGAGGGCCTCCCTAAGTAGCTGAGGCTGGACGCGGACCCGGATCTTCCAATCTCAGCCTCCCAAGTACTGGGATTACAAGTTTGTGCCACCATGCCCAGCATAAGGATATAATTTTTAATAAGAATCAGTGTGATTTACTTTCAAATTTACTCCAATTCTGTCAAATTACTTTAGTCAATTTCTATCGACTGCTTTTAATACAGAACAGTTGGCATTCAGATAAATTAATGCTAGCTGGTGCATATTTCCCCTTAGGTAGTCCCCCACCTCTCCTGAGCCTGGGACCAGCCACAGCCATTTGGTTGGGTTTATTAGTTCTTAGAAAATGCTTTCACAACCTGGCAGATTTCTTACAAATCTGCACACCAGGCATTGCATCTCAATGAGTGGCATTTTCTGCACTGGAATTTAGAGTTTCTTACTGTGCAATAACAAATGTGCAGTAGTGCTGCTGACCTAGCTAATTTTGGGGAAAGGTCTTCTAAAAACCAAGCGCAACTATTGAATGCTAACTTTATTTTTAATGATCTTCTATCAAGCAAAATAACAAAAATCAGAAAACCCAATGATACCTCAATAAGGTCAGCCACATCACATATAAGGGTTCATGTATATTACTGAAGGCTGGCTATCTCAAGCAATTATATTCAATATGATTTATAGACTTAAAATATCAGAAACAAGTAGAAATATAATCTTGTCAAAAACTCTTCAACCACAAGTTTCAATTCTTTCTTTGGAATACCACTCTGGAATCCTACACTATTAACCATATTTCTGAAAGAGAATTAAATAGCATATCCTCTCATCCTTATTTCACACCATCAAGTATAATTTTCTATTGGTTATTACATAACAGAAAGTTTGTAAGGGCCCGCAATTCCACAGTTCCAATTTGGAACTTTGAGAGTAGATATTTTTATATCCAGAATATACTCTATGCATCTTCTCCTCTAGGGACTGACTCCATTTTGTCACTGTATATAATTTTAGCTCTGTGACAGATATTATAAGGCTGACTGTTGCTGAGGTTTATACTGAGCCAGGGTCTATGTTTTCAGAACCCTTTGCATCCTTGTTAAAAGGTCTTCATCAGTGGAACAAAAACCAAAGTGGGGTGGTCTCTTTTGAACTTGAATTTTAAAATATAGTTATGTCTTTTCCAATCTCTCTTACACTCCATCTCTTTTCTTCTAGCTAGAAGCAGAAGACAAAGAGTTGTGAGGGAATCCAGAGGCACCAGACAAAAGGAACTTGGTTCCTTGAATCCTTGTATGAAGGAAAGCCATGTCTAATCAACAGCAGCAGTCACCTTGGATTTTGCATAAGAAATTAACTTGGGTTGGGGGTGGTCATGAAAATTTGGTGGTTTATTTGATAGAGCAGCTGGAATTTCCTTACTACAATAGTTTCATATGCTTTTCTGTGTTTTCCAAGAAATGAAACTTGTTTATTTTGAAACTTCTTAGATTCCTAATTTCCCCATAGTATCTAGCCCAGTATTTTTACTCTCAACAGGTAACAATAAAATTCTTTCTTAATTGAGTCTGATAATCACTGTACTAAGAGATTTTCATATGTTGCATAACCATCTTTCAATATACAATAGAATTGTTACACGAAATCATGAAGAAATGTGAACTCTCCATGAATATGGACAGCTCAGGTAGTTAGGAAGAATTTCAGTCCATCATGCTAATTTCAAAACATATTTCTCAGGTTAAGCTAAGTTTCATTTTTGCAAATTTCATTTATTTGGGATTTTTTTCTGGGCCAGCTTTGTTAGCACAAATCATCTCATTTAGCTCTCAAATGTACGTATGTGGAAGGCACTCAATCACAGAAGAAACAAAACTGTTTTATAGCCTGTGTATGTATGTGCAAGCATTTTTTTTGAGAAACAGTACACAGGAATATGATACAGGGAATATGAAGAATATCGCTGTTTTATAGAGTGGGTAGGTAGCCAAACACTGGCATAAGTCCAACTGCAGGACTTAAATGAGTCATAGTAGAACACTAAATTCAATATAGCATGTAATTTGTATATGCAAAACTTAATTAGAGAGATATTGTATTAGTTTGCTAGGGTTTACATGACAAGGTACCTCTTATAGGTGGCTTAAACAACAGAAATTACTCTCTCATAGTTCTGGAGGCTGTAAGTCTGAGACCAAGATGTTGTCAAGGTTGGTTTCCTCTGGGGGCTGTAAGAATTGATTCCACATTTCCTGCCAGGGTCTTGGTGGCTTTCTTGCCATCTTTCTTGCACAGGATGAAGTGTTGATAACTAAATGAACAACAGGTTTTCTGTCACTGCTCTGTCATATATAGATAAATGAGACTTCAGAAGTCAACCTTGCTGAGACTTACACTCCTCAAGAATAAACTAAAAGAATAATTGTAGTCCTTTATACTTTGCAGGGTTATTGTGAGGATCACCCAAGACAAGTATGTAAAGCATTTCATAAGAGGCTCTGTGAGTATTAGGTCAGTTATAATCACTGAAAAAAGAAAGATTGCCATATGTTAGATCATAACAAATCCACTTATGAAAATAATAGCACTCAAACATCTTCCTAACTTATCGGACCCCTAAGAATGCATTTGGTGAATTTTCTTCTACATCATCAACAACAAATATATACTCAGCTCTTGCTGGAAACAGAATTTGTTTTCTTGTTGTTGAAACCATTTGCATTTTGGATAAAAGTGCAGGAGGCTTGGCATTGTTAAATGCATTTAATGAAATGATGAGAGAATTTGAGGATCTTCAGTTTGCAGGTTGCAGCCTTTGGAAGGCATTTGTTCAGAATAGAATCTTGATATATTTTACACAAGGCTCAGAAAGTCTTCTGTAAGATAAAGTGATGAAGTCAACCACTGTGTTGACTTCTTTTTGACTGTTGAGGGTTCCCCCCTCCTCCTTGTGACACAGTGTTAGTTCACTTTTTGGGTTTCTTAGTGTTGCTAATAATAAATGCCCACAAATGTAGTGGCTTTAAACAATGTAATGTTATTCTCTTCCAAGTCTGGAGATCACCAAAAGCAAAACAAAACAAAAAAAGGTGTTGCCAGGACTATTTTTCTTTTGCAGTCTTCCTTGGGGATCCATTTCCTTGAATTTCTCTGCTTCTAGAGACTGTCTGCATTCCTTGGATCATGTTCTCTTCCATGCATCCTTTTAACCAGTTACTTCCATTGTTAAATCTATTTCATCTCATTTTACTTTCTTGTCTTCTCCTAAGAAGGATCCTGGTGATTATATTGGGTCTACCTGAATAATCCAGGATAATTTCTCCATCTCAAAATCCTTAACTTAATCACTTCTGCACTCCCTTTTGTCATGTAAGGTAACACATTCACAGGTTTTAGAGATTCAGTTCTAGAAATTCAGAACTCATTGTGTTGTAATGAATACTTTTTTTTTCCTTTTTTTTTTTTTTTTGGTGGTGCTAGGGTTTAAAACCAGGGGCATTCATTCTACCTCTGAGCTATACTCCAAGTCCTATTTTATTTTTTATTTTGAAATGGTCTTGCTAAGTTGCTGAGGACCTTACTAAGTTGCTAAGGCTGGACTTGAACCTGTGATCCATAATTTTTAAAGTAAATTTCAAATTTTTAGGGTTTTCTTAATTTCTTGAAGCCCACTATTGAAAAGTAATTAAAAGATCCTACATAAAACAAAACAAACAAAAACAACAACAAAAAAACCCTTATCCCCTGGAAGAAACAGTAGTAGTTAGTACTTAGTTAATCAGATGCCAGGAGCTTGTTTGATGCATCAAACTTCATATTTGATTAACACTTCAAAGATTCTGAAGTGCCTTTGTGAACATTGGATGCCTGTGGCCCTGCAAAATTGCAGATTAGATTTGAAGAAACTAGAGTACAATATGTGTGCCATTTGCCCAAGTCAAGCAGGCACTAAATATTTACTGGCCACCCTATCTGTATCAGCTCCTTTTGAGTGTCTTGGCTTCACAGAATTTTTAGTCCTGTGGGAAAGACATATATTAAATAAATATATAAAATGTGTACTTTTGCAAAGGACCACAAAAGACAATTTCAGGGTGCAATAGTTAACAATAATCGGAATGTTAAGTATACTTAGGGGAAAAAGTTATTTGAGAAAGAGATGTTAAGAGCCAGGCGTGGTGGCGCATGCTTGTAATCCCAGTACTTGGGAGGCTGAGACTGGAGGATCCGGGTTCGCGGCCAGCCTCAGCTACTTAGTGAGGCCCTCCACAATTTAATGAGACCCTGTTTCAAAATAAAGAATAAAAAATAGGACTGGGGTTGTAGCTTGGAGGTGAATGCCCCTGGGTTCAATCCCCAGTACCTAAAAAAAAAAAAAAAGAGATATTAAGGCTGAGACTAGAAGGATGAGTAATGAGTTGTTTATATAGCAGAGGCTGGATTTGAGCTCCAATATTTTAATTTGAAATTCAGTGATCTTAGCTCTAACATCTGCCATGTTAGAAAAGAAAATTACTGAATGATCTGATACAGGTCATTTCATGCTATTTAATCAGATAAAAGCAAGAAATTAAGAAATTGATTCCTGTTTCTAGTCTAATCATCTCATAAATGAACCCCAAAGAATGTTTTCCCTCTGCTAAGAAACCAACTTAAGAAGAAGAAATGTATTCAGGTTCATGTGGAAGCTGGGCATCTGGCCATTTATAGTTTTTCTTCTTTAATGTAGTCTTCTGGACATTATTCTAGCTTGTTGGGTTCACTTTTCAAAATTCTCTCTGGTCATTTTTGGGATTCATCATGTTTCATGTAGTGTTTTAGAGAATATTGACAAATCACACTCTTCAGTTTTATATTTAGTGCTTTTTGGTAGTATATGGTTTTCTCATTTTCTTCTTTTAACATCAGCCAAATGTAATTTGAACTTTCTCACCCCCCCCCACACTTATCTTCTGTCAAAAAACAGAGGAGAAATCGGGGTTATGAGGCGAGGAAGTGGGACACAGCGGGGAGAGAGAGCAAGAGGAGCATGTGTAGCCTGTCACCACATGGAAGCTCATTAGGATGTCAACAGGTGTGGAGCCCTCCGAGTCCTCAGTGGTGTGGGGTTGTTGGAGACTACCAGAGAGGCGCAGTAACACTTTCTTACCACACCATGGGAAGTATTGAGGCAGAGCAGACACTCTAGTGCCAGAAAGCAGATATAGCCACAGCTAGTCTTTCCTGGGCTATTTATAGAGACTGGGATTGTTCTGCCACGAAAGACACATTTGAAATCACAGCTCCTTCTGAGGACAGTGCCTCTTGGGTGTTCTCTGTTGGGATGGCTGTTTCCCCTCCTGCACTCGTATCATATCAGGGTGGGAGGAGAGGAAAGGAGGTGGGAATCATCCTCCACTCTGTTGTGACTTCTAGACTGTTCACTTTCTTTTCTAAATCTACCCATCACGTGTTAATCTCAGGTCAACAGATTGCATCCTAATGCAGCTCATCTTCCAACCTGCCTCACAGTATTCTGTGAAGATGCTAGATCCTGAAATGTCACCCCTCTCCAACACTCTCCTGTCATTACTAGGTGATTATAATATTCATTGAGGGGATCTTCCCAAATCCCTAACATCTCCCTAACATCTCAGCTTCTTTAATTGCTCTCCAATGATTTTCCCCCTCCGAACTATCTCTGACACTCATCTAATTTCCACCAACAACGTCAATCACTGAAACTTCCCCATTTTCCTAAGTTCAAACATTCTTATCTCTGAACAGCATCTCTTGCCTTTTTTCATCACTCCTGCTATTATTCTGTGCTGCTTTGAGAATTAAAATCTATTGATTGATTGTACCAGCTCTTTATGTCCTCCTTTCCTTGTCAATCATTCCAATGTCAATCATTATACTTGCCTGAATATACCTTTATTTTTTCCTACTTATTTGGTAAAGCTCCAATCCTGATTGAATCTAACTCCCTTCCTACTTTGTACCTGTAATTGCTCAGGTGAAAATGTCTGAATAAGCTGGGTATGGTGGCACATACCTGTAATCCTAGTACTTGGTAGGCTGAGACAGGAGGATCACAGGTTTGAGGTCAGCCTCAGCAACTTAGTGAGGCCGTGTTTCAAAATTAAAAGATAAAAATAGGGTTGGAGGTGCAACCCAGAGGTAGAATGTCCCTGTCTTCAATTCAGTACCATAAAGATAAAAAAAGTTTGGATAAAAACAATGAACCATAATGAATCACAAATTCACCATCAATTGGGTCCCAGAGGCTGCTCAACATTGATTCTCTATTTTCCACTCATTCATTTTCCTGTCTCCTAAGTGACTGCTTCATACCTCCTTTTTCCTCCAGAAAGTTTAAGTATCCACGTCCTTTTCATCTTCTTCATTCTCAGCTGGTGAAGCAATCAGAAGAGAATTTCCCAAGCTCCTATGATTTCTAACTATGGTGTTACAGGAGTGAAGCACTATCGCTTGGTTTCCAGAGGATCACACTCATTTTTCCTACTATGTCATTGGTCACTCCTCAGCCCTGTTTTTTCTTTCTAATCTCCCTGGCCTCTGAATGCTAAGGTACCTCAGGAATAAATCTTACTTGTTCTTTTAGTGATTTCAGCATGCAAAAATATAGTGTTTAATTTATTGCAGCTATAAATCACATATGTGTATGTGTGTGTTTGTGTGCGATATGATTATAAAACTTATGCGTCAGGTTCCAATCTCTCTCTCTTGAATAACAGACTCATGCCAAACAGTCTACTGAATGTCTCTTAAAGGGATAACTAGCATCTTAAACTACTAGCTATGGTAAAAACTCAGCTCATGTTATTTCCCCTCAAAACCTAGCTAACTTTCAATCTTTCTTATTTTAGTTGATTGGCAGCTCCATCTTCATGCATTTCTGGCCAAAATCTCAAATTAATTCTTGACATCTCTCTGACTCTCAAACTTTATATTTATCTATCGGCAAATCCCAATATCTGTATCTCCAAACGCATTAAGAACTGGCTAATTCGCACACCTTACTAACATTCTCAGTCACACAAACATCATCTTTCATCTGAATAGATGCAATAACCATCTAGCTGGTTTTCTGTTTTGTTTTGTTTTTTCCTTTGATTATCCCCTCTTGTCTATTCTTATAGCAACCAGAGCTGTAAGATAAAATAGAAACATTTTAAAATTGCCATTATAATTTATTATTTGACAGATAGGTTGTTTAGAAGTATGTTCTTAATTTTCATGTATTAGGAGACTTTCCCCCATTTCAAAATTGAATTTTAGATGTTATCATTATTTTGAATTTTTAACTTTATTCCATTATATAAATTTTAGATTTTATTCCATTATTCATACTTTGTATGATCTCAATCTTTTAAATCTACTAAGGCTTCTTTTTCTGTACTGGGGATTGGCTTTTTCTGTACTGGGCCTTGCACATACTTAGCATGCATTTTATTACTGACTGAGCCGCACTACTAACTCTATAAGGACTCATTTTTAAGCCCAACATATGGTATATTTGGCATATGTTTCATTTATACTTGAAAGTAACATTTCTTACCTACTTGATGGGTGTACTGCACTACAAATGTTAATTAGGTCAAGTTAATTAACAGTGTTCTCCCAGTTTTCTTTATTCTTACTGATTTTCACTGTCAAATTAATCTATCAATTACTGAGAGAAAAGTGTTAAACTCTTCAAGTGAGATCGTGGATTTCCCCAATTTTTTCAAACACCTTGAAACTGTTATTCAGTTAAATGTATTTAAGGTTGTTATATTTACCTGATGAACTGACACTTTTATCATTATGAATTCTTCTTGTTTCTCTTAATACTCTTATCTTTGTAGTCTGCTTAGTCTTGTATCAATATAGCCACATTGAATTTTTATTAGTATTTTCATAGTATATAATTTTCTACTCTTTTACTTTTAACATATTTTTGTCTTTATACTTAAAATATATCCCTTGAAAACAGTATTTAGTTAGGTCTTTTTTTTTTTTCAAGTCTGAAAATCATTGTCTTTTAAATAAAGTGATTTAGTCCTTGTTAATTGTAGTGATATAATTGGGGTAAAGCCTACCATTTCTGATTTTTGTTTTGCATATGCCCCAAATATTCTTTGTTCTTTCATTCTTTTAATCAATGTACTCTTAGACATTTAAAAAATAATCCTCCACATTTACCTTCATGTATCTCATTTTCAGTGAGATCCAGATTTCCATGTGGGAACATTTCTCTTCAACCTAAGAACGCCCTTTGTATTTATGTGGTATGTGTCCGCTGACATTGAACTTACTGAGCATTTGTCTGAAATATCCTACTTTACCTTTATTTTTGCTCGACATTCTAGACAAACAGGCTTTCCCACAAACCATTAATGATGTTCTGTTCTCTCCACCATGATTCCATTCTGATTTAAACACAACCATCATTCTAATTACAGTATCCCTGAAGATTTGCTCTGTGTGTGTGTGGGGGGGGAGGTGTTTGCGCGCATACACTTCAGTTTCTGTTTGATGTGTACCAGTGTGGTCTTTCTATTATTCATTCTCCTGGAATTTGCTGGAATTCTTGCATATGTGGGCTGATGTTTTTACTAAATAAGAAACAAATTTGACCATTTAAAATATTTTCTATTCCCCATTTTCTCTCCATTGTCTTTCTGGACTCTAGGTGAATGTATGTTAAACTGTTTGACATTAGCCCACATGATATGAAAAGTTTGGTTCACATCTTTCATTATTGTATTTTTCTTCTCTGTATGTTAGATTAGACCATTTATATTGACTTGATTTGGAGATTACTAAAACTCTTTCAAATCTAGTGTTAATCAATTCAGTGAATTATTTGTTACAGATATCTATCTCCATATCTATCTAAATTTCAGTTTTTAAATTTCCATTTGGTCCTTTTCTTTCTTTTCTTTTCTCCAGCCTTATTTTTTACTCTTTATTTTGAAACGGGGTCTCACTAAGTTGCGGAGATCTCACTAAGTAGCTGAGGCTGGCCACAAACCCGGATCCTCCTGTCTCGGCCTACCAAGTACCGGGATTATGAGAGTACATCACCATGCCCAGCTTCATTTGGTCCTTTTCTAAAGTATTTGCCTAAATTATCCACCTGTTCATATTTTTGTCCATGTGTTCTGCTAAATTCTTTAACATATTTATAATAGCTCTCTTAAAACCTTCACTGGTAATTCCAAAATGTAGGTCACTTATTGGTTTTATTTATTTTTATTTTTTGATAGTAGAGATTGAACCCAATCTCTAGGGTAGGGTAGCGGTAGCCTACTTCTAAGCTACACACCCAGCCCTTTTTATTTTGAAATAGGGTTTTGTTAAGTTGCTGAGGTTGACCTTGAACCTGTGATTCTCCTGTCTCGGCCTCCCAAGTACTAGGATGACAGGCATGCGCCACCATGCTCGGCACATTTGTAGGTCTTTTCTTGGTAGTTTTGTTGATGATGGATCCTGTCTTCCTGCCTTTTGTATATCTAGTAATTTTATTGTGTGCTGAATATTATAAGTTATATATTGTAGAGCTTCTGGATTACATCATTTTCCTCTGAAGAGGAAATGTTATTCTGACCAGTAGTTAAATTTATGGCAGATTCCCTTGATCCCATTTGCTCTTAATACTTCCCTATGGTCTTTACTCTCAGGCTATGGTCGTAGCTCCATAGACATGAGTACCTGGTTCTCAACTGAATGCTCAGGTTGTTCATCAAGGTCTTTGTCCAACTGGATGGGAGCAGCGGTGTCTCCCCAGCACTAGGAGATCTCTCCAACCTCTGTTCCCTTCTCAGTCCTCCAGCAGTTGTTCTTTGCTTGTTCTCACAGAATTATGCCCTATGCATGCACAACTTAGAATGTAGCCAACACTTGATGAGAACATCTATAATAATTTCTCAGACTTTTCTGTAGATTCCTCTCCTCAAAACCCTGCCCTAACAATTTCAGATGCATCAAAGT
>PVLC010044027.1:0-12322 GCA_004027655.1 Graphiurus murinus
AAAAAAAAAAAAAAAAAAAAAAAAAAAAAAAAAAAAAAAAAAAAAAAAAAAAAAAAAAAAAAAAAAAAAAAAAAAAAAAAAAAAAAGCTGGTATAGTGGCATACACTTGTAATCCCAGTACTTGGAAGGCTGAGACAGGAGGATTGCAGGTTCACGGCCAGCCTCAGGTACTTAGTGAGGCCCTGTTTCAGAGTAAAGAATAAAAAATAGGGCTGAGAGTGTAGCTTAGAGGTAGAATGCCCCTGAGTTCAATCTCCAGTACCACAGGAAAGAAATAAATAAAAATAAAAACATAAAAAGGGGTGTAGTTGTAGTTCAGAGGTAGAATGCCCCTGGGTTCAATCTTCTACAAATAATAGTGTTAATAATAATAATAGTAATAATAATAGTAATAATAATAATGCAAATCTTTCATTTTTGCATATACTTCTTTTATATTGTGGTGTTTGGTATTGATTTGTAGGGCTGGTTCCTCACCGGTAACCTCAGCCAGACATAAAACTACCCCAGTCACTAGCTCTGCAGGTGGTACTCTGTGAATATTGATGCTGCTTTAGGTTTCTCAACATCCCTGCTCCCACCTGCAAAGAAGCCCCTTCCCTTGTGCTTTTATTAGTTACAGAAGAGGAACAAGACAGTGAACTCTGGAATCATGTTCAGCTTCAGAACCAGTGTGGCCCAAGAATGCCATTCTCTGACATCACCAGACAAGTAAGGTCACTCAACAAATCACTCCCCCCTCCTTATATAAGCACCCTAGGAACATGGTAAGGGATCAGTTACTGGTTCAAGCACTGTGCAGGCAATAAGTTATGTTAAGAAAAGCCACAAATTATATGAATTTCTGAGCTCATATTCCAGAGAAGTCAGGCTATCATTCTTATGTAAGTTATTATCAAGTTAACTGTAAAAAGCTTTATACTTCTGGATTGAAAAACATTTTTTAAAAAACACATCAGTACCAAGAAGATTAAGATGATTATATACAGAGTTTAGTTGTGTAAATAGTAAACTTTAAGAAAGTGTATTCACAGATTTCTTTAGTGTCTTAGTACTCAACATGGCATGCCAGATGAATTATTATTGGACCGAACGGGTTAACTTACAACAGAGCATGGATAGCCTAATTGTGCTAGTGAGTCATGATTTTTAAGTTTCCATTTATATAACATAGCAATCAAGCACTCTGTGGTGCCTGGATTAGTACTGGTAAGAGATACTTAATGATGGGGGAAGAAATTATGCTTTATGCTCTATTCTTACTCTGCACAGATCATTACAGAGCAGAGAGCTTTGAATAAAATGACCAGAGTACAATACAATAGTCTAGACCAGGTCATGGTTGTAGGGACATGTATACAAGTATTGTATATGTAAGTATACAAGTTAGGCAACTCTCTAGATCAGTAAGTGGCATGAGAAAAAGCTGCTTCCAACAGAAGTGGTATGGATAGTGTCAAAATAGCTCAAGATTTTGGAAGTTCAGACTGGTGGTGCATGCCTGTAATCCTAGTATTTGGGAAGCTGAGATAGGAAGATCACAGATCTGAGGCCAGCTGCAGCAACTTAGTGAGACTCTCAGCAATCTAGTGAGATCCCTGTTTAAAAACCAAAAAATAGAAAGGGCTGAGATGTAGCTTGGAGGTAGAATGTCCCTGGGTTCAAACCCAAGTTCAAGAAAAAAAGAGAAGGAAGAGGAGGAGGAAGAGGAAGAAGTTGTTTATATGGAGGACCTATTATAAGCCCAGCATGTAACACTTAAGAAATGCATTAATTCTTCACACATTTATTCATCAAATACACCCTGAGTACTCACTGTATGGAAGATACTTTATTGGAATCCAATATTGCTAAGGATATTATCTGGCAGAGAAAGCTTCACAGATGGGTGTGGTAGTGCATGCCTATAATCCCAGTACTTTGGAGGCTGAGACAGGATGATCATAGGTTTGAGACCAGCCTCAGCAACTTAGCAAGACTCTGAGCAACCTATGAGACCCTGTTTCAAAACAAAAAGTAAATAGGGCTGTGAGGTGTAGATCAGAGATAGAATATCCCTTGGTTTCATCTCCATTACCAACAAAAAAAAAAAAAAAAAAAAAAAAAAAAGAGAAAGCTTCACTATGTTAATGTTTACACAGAAGGGTAAAAAGAAAAGAGAAGTTGAAAAGTTCCTATTTCTTTCTTACCAAAGGTCAGGAGAAAAGCTTTGCTTATCAATCACGGTACCATATTAATAAGGTTATAATCTTTTATTTTTCCTTTCACTATGCGGCTCTTGTGATATTGTGATGATGCTTTATCAGTTATATTGCTCAAGAGATGACAGAATTTGTGTTGTTTCAGGAGCAACTGTCATGCTGATTACAGTAGGAGAGGCTTTTTTTTATGGGAAAACTATTCTCGGACTGAGACAGATATTGACAGTAACTTAGGATGTGGTATTTGAGTGACTATATGGTGAAATAAATATAAAACTCCCAGGAATGTGTGCAAAAAAATTATGAAAAGAAAATGTAAAGAGTATTTAAATAAATCAAATTATCTGGGCCTTATGCTTTTGTCTGTATGTAAGTATGTTGTCTATTATTTAACTGAGAAGCAAAACAACCTGGGTATTCAAACCTAAAGCTTGTTTCTTATGACTCAGAATTCCTGCTTGATTTTGAATCCTATTGTCTAAGGATTGCTTCACTGGAATTGGTGACTCATCACCTGTCCTCTGTGTGTTGACTAAGTAGAAGGAGGCCTCCTGGTTTCTCCAGAGACACTTCATCCTCTCTGCCGTGGTTAACATACATTTCAACAGGGTGACCACATTCCACAGCAGGAAATGGTGTACCAAGCGAGGAGGCTGAATTAGGGGGAATGTGATTCCCTCTATCCTTTAAATATCACATGAACAGATGTCTATTTGGTGAAATGCTCAGTATTGTAGTCTGGCCTTTAGGACTTTTTTTTTTTTTTTGGTAGTACTGAGGATGGAAGTGAGGGGCATTCTACCTCTGAGCTACAGCCCTAGCCCTATTTTATTCTTTTATTTGGAAACAAGATTTCACTAAATTGTGGAGGGTCTCACTAAGTTGCTGAAGCTGGCCACAAGCCTTCCATCTTCTTGTCTCAGCCTCCCAAGTACTGGGATTACAAGCATGCGCCACCACGTCCAGTTTGGCCTTTAGAACTTTATAAAGTGGCAGAAAATGCAAGGTTATGGCTGGCCCAAGGAAAGAGGTTTAATTTTGGAACTTTCAACATTAATCAGTTTCTCTTTTAAAGTGTGTGTGTGTGTGTGTGTGTGTGTGTGTGTGTGTGTGTGTGTGTGTGGCACTGGGGATTGAACCCAGAGGCATTCTATCTCAAGGATACACTGCCAGCCCTATTTTATTTTTTTATTTAGAAACAGGGTCTCAGTTGGGCATGGTGGTACATGCTTGTAATCCCAGTGCTTGGGAGGCTGAGACAGGAGGATTGCAAGTTCTCGGCCAGCCTCAGCAACTTAGTGAGGCCGTTTGCAACTTAGTGAGATGCTGTTTCAAAATAAAGAATAAAAAATAGGCCTAGGGGTGTAACTCAGAGGTAGAATGCCCCTGGATTTAATGAAAAGGATTAGAAACAGGGTCTCACTAGGTTGCTGAGAGTCTTACTACTTACTGAGGCTGTGCTAAAACCTGTGATTCTCCTGTTAGCTTCCCAAGTATTGGGATTACAAGTGTGTGCCACCATGCCCGGCGTCCCTCTCTTAAATTGACATTGGATGGACCCAAATCAAAATGCTCGCCCATTTTGGGATCAGAAATCCTAAGACAGTGCCCAGAGCTTCTGTATTTTCTTTAATATCAAGTTAGATGTACTGAGTAAGGAGAAGTACCATGAGTTTATTACCAAGAGTTGTTCTAGAATTTCTGAATGCTACGAGTCAGTCCCTACTTCTTGAGCTTTTCATCATTTGGGGTTTTTCCTGTATATGCAAAGTTGTGCTAACAGATAACATTCTGCTGAAACCTTACATGAGAAAGAAGCCCAGCTCCGCACCTTCTGGTCCTATATCTTCTTTCTCAACACTTTAAAAGGTATTATAATTATTATTATTTGTACTGGGGATTGAACCCAGGGGCATTTTACCTCTGAGTTGCACCTCCAGCCCTTTTTATTTTTTATTTTGAAACAAGGTCTCACTAAATTGCTGAGGCTTGCTTCAAACCTGCATTCTCCTGTTTTAGCCCCCCAAGTACTGAAATTACAGAGTATGCCCCCTGTACCCAGCTGCTGAGTATTTTTTGTTGATAGAGCATCATATGTGGGTCAGGAGAGATGGAGGGAAGAGGAAAGGAAGGGGGAGGGGAGGGTGATGAAGCATAAGTCCCAGGATACTTAGGTGGCTCAAAAAGAGGCAGAAGTTTTGCCTATTGACTAGTGCCTTGTTAGTGGACAAGGTGTAGATGCTGACTGTGGGCATGAAAAGCCGAGTCACCTTGCAAAGGTGCAATGAATCAAGACCTTTTTTCTGTCTCTTTATGCATTTTCTGTTAACACCAGATGTACACCAGAGAAATTCTAGCTAGGTGATAAGTGCCTTGAGACTGTATCTGAGTGGTGAGGAGTTAATGGATTTATGACAGAATTCTGGGTAAACTGAAAAAGAAAGTCAGCAAGCAGGATGCTTAAGGACATGACTGTATGTGTCTCACCTGTTAGTGATCCATTACAAGCTGTTCGTCAACCTGTCTCTTTCTTTATCCCTTGTAAATTTCTGTGGCACAAGGAGACTTCAATTTTACTTTGAATGTATATTTTAGAGTCAATAATAAAATTAAAAATTACAGGAGGACTAATTTTTTTAAATTCAGATGTGTTCGAATAGACAAAATAGGAAGACATTTGTTTAGAGATTGGAAAGGGGTCTGCATACTTATTTGTGGAATTTATCATCCATGTTTTAGAAGGAAGGGCCTTTGTAACAAAAGGAAACATTTCTGACAGACACATTTATTTTCCCAGGGTGTTTAGAGGAGAATATTCTTAACACCTGAAACATATAGATCCTCAATGAAAAAGGCGCATATGGCATAGCTCCCTGCTTGAAAAATAATCAGGTCTAGTTTTCACTGGAGTTTCTGGGAAAGCTGATAATACCTCCTATAACTCAAATTTTATCCACAATTAAATACATCAACCTTATGGAAAGACTTGAATTTTCAAAATTAACTATACTGTGTTATCTTCTCTACTTCTTCCTCTCATGTAAATAAAATTGGGAACATTACAAATGGTGGTAATTTTCCTGTGATAAATATTGTTCGTGTCTACGGCAGCCCCTTGTGAAATCTCCTTATTTCATACTACCTAATTCTCATGGCTGCCTGAGGCTGGTACTTGAGAAATGTTTTATCATCATCCTCATACCTAGGACATCAGAATGAATCTGGTGACACCCTGGCCACTAATATAAGTGTATACTGATGCTGTCCAAACATGACTGGTCAGTCTCATCTGGTAATTCTTAAGTCTTTATGATCTGTGAGATAATCCTTACTGTTTCTTCTATTGTATATCTCTAACATTTCTTGACTATTGTATATCTCCAATAATTTTTTGTCTCTATATGATAAGTCAAAGGTTATATACATTTTATAAATGTCTATATGTTGAAAGAGAGGAGAGAGGAGGGGGTATATTTTTTTTTGCCTCAAATCCCTGTAGTTTTTAATCCATTGTTTAGGAATGTTATTTGATGTCCTCCTAGTCACTTAATCTACTTTGGTTTTCTTCTTTTTTTTCTTTTTTTGCGGTACTGGGGTTGGAACCTAGGGGCATCCTACCTCTGAGCTACATCTACATCCCCAGTCCTATTTTTTATTCTTTATTTTGAAACAGGGACTCACTAAGTTGTGGAGGAACTCACTAGGTAGCTGAAGTTGGTGGCGAACCGGGATCCTCCTGTCTCAGCCTCCTAAATGCTGGGACTACAAGCATGCGCCACCATGCCCACCTTACTTTGGTTTTCTATTGAGCATAGATTGATTGTCTTCCTTTTGTCCTGCAAATTAAGATCCTACAAATAAACTAGTTGCTTCATAGTGATTGTTATTAAAAATTCATTTGGTCTGGTAGACTGACAGTGCAGATGTGAGCTTCACTCTCTCTGATCCAATGTAGTGTGTAGATTTTGACAAAAGTGGTGTGGAAGCCGGGCGTGGTGGCGCACACTTGTAATCCCAGCATTGGGAGGCTGAGACCGGAGGACCCAGGTTCTCGACCAGCCTCAGCTGCCTAGTGAGGCACTCCACAACTTAGTGAGACCCTGTTTCAAAATAAAGAATAAAAAATAGGGCTGGGGGTAGAGCTTGGAGGTAGAATGCCCCTGAGTTCAGAATTTCGGCTGGCATGTAAGTCATGGGGAGCTCAGTTTCCAGGTCCTCCGTGTTTCCCTGTTCCACCATGTTGTGAGCAGCAGTTGTGAAGTTATCCTGCAGCTAAGTGGCAACTTTAACCCTTTCAGAACCGTGCGGCTCTTGTTTGACTGGTTCTTTTAGATTCACTTGAAATGCATGCAAAGAAAAGACCTTACTTTCCAGATCTCTGCCTTTATTTATCAGGAAAGGATATAGATCTAAACTTAGATGATGTTTACCACCTTGTGGGTTCACAGTCGAAGCTCTTCCCCTGTTGAGTCCCTTTTGTCTTGATATAGCCGGCGGGGAGATGGCAGGCCAACTTCCCCGGCAGTGAGTGCTGAACACTTCTGTCTATCCACAGAACTGGAGACACTGCTCATCTAGATAAGCTTGAGAAGGAGGGCTACCCACCTGACAACACTTTAGTGTGTCTTCAGAAGTCCCCCTCCCGCAGAAAATCACTTTTCACAATGTAGCACAGACTTCCTGACCTGATTTGATTAAAAAAA
The DNA here is from genome assembly GCA_004027655.1 of Graphiurus murinus. Taxonomy (NCBI): domain Eukaryota; kingdom Metazoa; phylum Chordata; class Mammalia; order Rodentia; family Gliridae; genus Graphiurus; species Graphiurus murinus. The sequence goes on from PVLC010044027.1 coordinate 6,905, forward strand.
TTTTTTTTCAATGAAGTAAACTTCATGGCTCCTGTCTTATAAAAAGAAAGACACGTAGGCACAGAGAAGTTAGGGCAGCAATAACACTGGTAAGGTAGTCACCCTCTGGGTCATATGTAATCAAAAAAATACCAGGCTCACAACTTCTTTTCAGGTGACTCTGCTTAGGTGGTAGATGAGGCAAAGCAGAGAGAGGACCAGTTCACAGCGGATCTCCCATGGCTGAGAAATGACTTTACCTCTGAGAAGGTGAGAGGAAAATGGTAAGAGGTTTTGTTGTTGTTTAACTTGATTATGTTCATAAAACGTAGTCTTCATAAAACTCCAGGCAGGAAAGTGGATGCTTTCCTGCAGTGGACACTGACCACCCCATAAGAAAAGTGGAAAATTATTGATGCCTGGGAGACTCCCCAACAAGATCTTAGTCAAATCCCCCTAGAGCAGGGGGTTCTCAACAGGGATGACTTCATTCTCCCCTCTCCTGGAGACATTTTTTAGTTACATTTGGAGAGAGAATGCTACTATCATCTAATGAGTAGAGGCCAGGGATGCGGCTAAACATCCTTCAGTGCACAGAGCTGTCCAGCTCAAAGTGCCAATAGTGCTGCTCCTGATAACCCTGCCCCACAGCAAAGTCCACGAGCTGACAAGCACAGCCCATACTCATGGGGTCAAATTGGCTTTTGGTGCCTGTTTCTTTTCTTTCTTTTTTAATTTTTTTGGGGTGGGGTACTAGGTATTGAATCCAAGGCATTCTACCTTTGAGCTATGGCCCCAGCCCTTTTTACTTTCTGTTATTTTTACCTGTGAAACACGGTCTTGCTAAGTTGCTGAGGCTGGCCTTGAACCTATGATCCTCCTGTCTTGGCCTCCCACGTACTGGGATTGCAGATGTGTGCCACAACACATGACTTTGATCCTCTATTCTAAAAAATAGAGAAATGGTTAAGGATCAACAAGCCTTTTAGATTTGAGAAAATCCTGTTAGCTAGAAAGAAATCTTAACAATCATAGAGGACAAAAGGAAATGCAGAGGAAAAAGGTAATAAAGCGAGCTGGGCAAGGTGGCACACACCTGTAATCTCAGTACTTGGGAGGCTGAGATAGGAGGATTGCAGGTTCAAGGCTAGCCTTAGCAACATAGAGAGACTCTTAGCAACCTAGAAAGACCCTGTCTCAAAAAACAAAAAGTAAAAAGGGCTGGGGGTATAGCTCAGAGGTAGAAGGTCCCTGGGTTCAATTCCCAGTAACATACACACACACACATACACAGGCACACACATACACACCAAAAAAAAAAAAAAAAAGAGAGAGAGAGAGAGAGAGATAATGAAGGAGGAAAAATATTTGTCATGTTGTAAATACAAATATACATATACTTATGCACATATAATAAACATTATAAAAATGATTCAAGAAGCAGGATTAAGATTCTATAAAAAAGAACATTTACAGCTGGGCTGGGTGGTACATGCTTGTAATCCAAATACTTGGGAGGCTGAAACAGGAGGATTACAGGTTCATGGCAAGCCTCAACAACTTAGTGAGATCCTGTTTCAAAATAAGAAGTAAAAATAGGGCTGGAGGTAGAATGCCCCTGGGTTCAACCCTCAGCACCAAAAAAAGAGAACATTTATAAAACAAAGGAAGTGAGCTGGGTGTAGTGGCACATGCTTGTAATTCCAGTACTTGGGAGGCTGAGATAGAAGGATCGCAGGTTCACAGGTTTGTGGCCAGCCTCAGCTACTTAGTGAGACTCTCCCCAACTTCGTGAGACCTTGTTTCCAAATAAAACATAAAATAGTGCTGGTGGTATAGCCCGGAGGTAGAATGCCCCTGGGTTCAATCTCCAGTACCACAAAAAAAAAAAAAAAAAAAAAAAAAAAGGAATGGAATCTTGGAAAATAAATTAAAAAACAGGTCGATGCCGGGCGTGGTGGCCCACGCTTGTAATCACAGTACTTGGGAGAAAGGAGAAAGGAGGATCTGGGTTTGCAGCCAGCCTTAGCTACTTAGTGAGGCTCTCTGCAACTTAGTGAGACCCTCTTTCAAAATAAAGACTAAAAAATAGGGCTGGGGGTATAGCTTGGCAGTAGAATGCCCCCAGGTTCAATCCCCAGTACCGCAAAAACAAAACAAAAACAAAAACAGGTCAAAAGCTCAGGTTGAAGAAATTGTTTATGAACTAAGACAAATTGACAAACAGATGGAAAATTGGAGAGAGAAAAAATATAGGCTATGTAAAGAGATCCAAAACTAAATAATTAAAAGTTCCAAAAAGAGAGAAGAGATAAAAGGAAGAAAAAGAAATTCTCAAAGGAGCAACATATGAACCTATTCTCCAGGTGAAAGAGAAAGTTTTCTGACTAAAGAGGGTTATACGACCTGATGAAAAAGATCCACATGAAGGCAGATCATTGTAAAAGTTTACAGTTCAAGAAAGAAGACGTAGATGCAGGAGGAAAGAGAAGGGAAACCCATCACAGGAAACGCATTGCCCTGGGGTGATGGTGCAGGAGGATCCCACGATGGCTGCTCTGTGACAAGCCTGGAGAGCCATCAGTCCAAAGAGAGGAAGGTGTAGAGGAGGAGGACAGAGGGATCTCCAGGTGAGCTCCAAGAAAAGGGATAAAAATGAGACAGTGCTTCATGTCTCTGAGGGCACCAAAAGTTGATTTACTCTACTGGTGAAGAATTTGGGGATGCATTAGTGAGAGGGACATAGAAAAGTAAGAAAACAAGTAAATAATGAGACAATTATTAACTCCAGGGGGGGAAAAACAAGTTATACTGAGACGATATTACTCATGGCTCCAGGATCAATATTTACATGGTCATAATAATGCAAATGCAGGATTCACAAAGGTGTTTTTGTAGGTGAAAGGGAAGCATATTAGATCTAAATGTGTATTTTCCATAGTAGGAAGTGAAGAGACAACATCTAAAATGAAAAATTAAGAAATAGCTATATAAGCAACTTTTTTTTTTTTTGGTACTGGGTTCAGGGGCATTCTACCTCCCAGCCACACCTCTAGTCCTATTTTTATTCTTTATTTTGAAACAGGATGTCACTAAGTTGCAGAGGGCCTCACTAAGTAGCTGGGGCTGGCTGTGAACCTGTGATCCTCCTGTCTCAGCCTCCCAAGTACTGGGATGACATGCATGCACTACCATGCCTGGCTATAAGCAAACTTTTAGGAAAAAATTATGTACATAAATACAAAAAGAAACAGCTAAAAAAGTTTAAATTGGTAATTCCTGGGAAGTGCAAAACATCTGATACTTACGAGGGAAGTAGACTCTAGTTTTCATGATAAACCTTGTAGAACACTAACTTTTACTTCCACGACTGTGTGTATTACATGTTTATCTATGTATATGTATGTTTTTACATATATTATATGTGTATATGCATTCATTTCTGATAAACAAAATTCTAATAATAAAAATAATAACCACATCTACCTCAAGGTGGAACTGAGATCAAGTATGAAATGCTAATTTCAGATATTGGAGCTCATAATAAGTGCTTAGTATATTGTAGCTATTTTTATTATCATTGTCCTGAAATAATCCTAAATACTAAACAATAAAGTACAAAGAAAAAACAATCGATTAAAAGTTTCACTGTGCGGGTGGCTTTGAAGGCGCCTCCTCGGCGGGAGCCGCGGCTAAGACGGCTGGAGATGTGGGCCGCTTCCATGAGATGAACAGGCCTCTGCCACACTCTCCATGATGTACCGTGCTGCCACAGGCCCGAAGCGGCGGAGCCAAGCCCATGGACTAGAACCGTGAGCCACACTCAGTCCTCCCTCCTTATAAGCTGTTAGTCTTGGGTGTTTGCCACAGCAGTGGGAAGTTGACTCACACACCTGAATTGTGACAGGAAGTCACTCAAGTGTGAATATGTACAGGAAAAAACTCCCAGCGCCAAAGAGATGGATGTGAATTTTGCCGAGTTTACCAGGAGGACCATCTTGAAAATCCCCATGTATGAGATGACGACAATCTTAAAAACCTGGGATTTTCTGTCTGAAAGCCAATTGCAGGACATAAACTTACGGCAGAGAAAGGAATCTCTGGTCCAGGACTTGGTTCTTTTGTGTGAGGAGAAGCGTGCAAGTCTAAATGATGTGGCCCTTTTAGATATCGTCTATACTCAAGTTCATCGGCACCAGAAAGTTTGGGATGTTTTTCAGATGAGCAAAGAATCAGGTGACAGTCACCTTCAGAGACACTGAGGAGGATGCAGTCTGGATTCGAATTGCCTGGGGAACACAGAATAAAAAACCAAACCAGTACAAGCCTACTTACGTGTTGTATTATCCCCAGACTCCTTACGCTTTCACCTCCTCGTCACTGAAGAGCACTGTACCCCTTCTGGGTCAGGCTCTGACAATCGCCAGCAAACACCATCAGATTGTGAAAATGGACCTGAGAAGCCGGCACCTGGACTCTCTCAAGGCCATTGTTTTTAAACAGTATAACCAGAACTTTGAAAATCACAACTCTTCAACAGCTCTACAGGAAAGAAGCCTCGGACTAGATATAAATATGGATTCAAGGATCATTCATGAAAATGCAGTAGAAAAAGAGAGAGTGCAAAGAGTAACTCAAGAAACCTTTGGAGACTATCCTCAGCCACAGCTAGAATTTGCACAATATAAGCTGGAAACGAAGTTCAGAAGTGACTTAAATGGGGGCATCCTGGCTGAGAGGGCAGAACCCCTCCGGTGCCTAATAAAATTCTCTAGCCCACACCTTTTGGAAGCACTGAAATCCTTAGCACCAGCCGGTATTGCAGATGCACCGCTTTCTCCATTGCTCACTTGCATACCCAGCAGGGGAATGAATTATTTTAAAATCAGAGATAAATAAGACGTGTGTGGTTTTGAAGTAGCAGTACTTGAATATTTGATTGTATTAAGGAATTGTTACTAATTTTTTAGGTGTGCTATGGTATTGCTAGTGGCTCTTTGTCTATCGTGCACGTGCATTTCCAGTTAATGGCTAGCTGGATAGATTCTGTCTATAAACTCATACTTTGGAAATTAGTCCTTGGTATGGAAAATTCAGAAATGTTCACATAGTCATTGGGACTGATTCTTTTGTCCTCCTCGTGTATCTCCCTGCCCCTTTTCCTGCTAAGTATAGCAACTGTGGGCATTTGAGCCGTGACAGGAAACGCATACGGCTCTGGGTTGACGCCAGGTGCAGATGCTCAGAAGTCAAGCCTGTGGCACAGTGGCCGACCTACTGGCATCGTGTCTAGGGTCCTTTTCCCACTCCCGACCCTCCTGAGTCTTAGGGAGGTCTCCTTCCAGTGACTGATTTCTAGGGATTTCATGTTAAGCCTTGGATCACTGAAAGAAGCACTAAGAAACTGTACCCAACTCAAAATTTCTTTTTTTTTTTTTT
>PVLC010044028.1:0-12204 GCA_004027655.1 Graphiurus murinus
GGATGTTCATTCACATGGAGGCAGACCTAAAAAGATAGCTATCCTTCCAAAGAAAGCCTAAAATTTTGCAATAAAGTATGAGTCCTGGAAGCTATCTAGATAGAAGTTGAAAGTTCAAGACCAGAAGGTGCATGGGAACACATTTGCTCCAAAGGCCCTCAAAACAGGTAACTGTGTCATGAAGCATGACCATGCTCAAACTAGAGTCCTTGGAGGCACCAGGCAAAAGGCAGGTCTCAAGTGTGGCACAAAATACACATGCCATTAGCATCATAGAGACAAGATAAAAACACTGTTCTCAGGAATACACTGAAATGCGGGAGAGAGGAAGAGCTGGGGAGTAGTAGGCAGAGGTATGTATGACACGGAAGTAGAAGGAAAGAAAACAAGCAAATGTGCCAAGGGGCTGAGATAAGGATTCTTGGGGGCAGGTGAACTGTCCCTTGAAAGACAGATGGGGGGGTCACAGACTTCAGGTGTGACTTGGAATGGACTTGGGGGAAATGGATGCCAGTGGAGGAGCCAGCCTTGGGTCTTTAGAGGGCAGAGCACGTACAGGACGCTGCACCGTCCAGTCTGGCTTCAATATGGGGGAAGATGATGGGAGCCAAGAAAGACAATGGCCTTATAGAGTTTGCCTAAACCTCATGGACAATAACTTGAGGACTACGAAGGAAAGCAAATAATCTGATTTGTATTTTAACAAGATCAGGAATAACCTGAGAGGTGGAGTGGAAGGTGGGATCTGCTGATGAATATTTAGTCCTCCAAATCTGAAGACATGAAATACCACCAAAGAAAACCCAAAGATTTTTAGCTCTGATTTTCATTTAGGCCAGATCTTTTGCCCCTTTCATTAGAATTAATGAGGTTCTTTTTCTATTCTACATTAGTATCCTGATATGTGTTCACATAATATGACAACTGTACTTTGCTTCACAAATACTTGAATATTTTTTCCATTAAATTCATTCTCAGTTTAAATCTCAAATGAATTCGTATGAAGAGACTGATTGATAAAATTATATAATTTAGAATTCATTATTAGGGAAAAATAAAAGTGTATCAAAGCAAAATATTTTAGAAGACAAATACTAATGTGTTTTTGTAGTAGTTTCTAATCACACCAGATTAATTGGCAGAGAATCTGGAGGAAAAAAAATCTTTGAGAGAAGCAGGCTATGAAAAGGAGAGAAAAGACAGTAGTATTGTATTAACAGAATTTCAGAAATCGCATATATCTGCTCACAAGGCCTAATACTATCTCATGTACCTGAAACATTTGCAGTTTCTGGTTACTGACTATAGGTTACTCATCAATGGACCTTTTAGGTCACTCATCAATGCACCTTAGGGTTTTGGCCTAATCTCAGTGGGTGTTTAAAAATTATTAAACTAATAGCTTGATTATAATAGATTCACCAGAAGGAAAATGTTGTAACACGGCATAGCATTTAATGCCTTCCCTCCCACAAGTGCTTTATTGGCTCCTTAGTTACCGAAATACAATCTACACAGCAGATTTGAGTTACCAGCATAACAGCAACTGGTGTCAAGGAAAGGGAAGGGGAGAGTACAGTGGAGCTCAGTATAAAATTCAGGGTTCTAGAAAACACTGTCATCCCCAGTGTACCTTATACACATGGGAAGCTGCAACGCAAACTATTACCAGGTGGCTATGATATGTCAGCATCCCTGGGATGAAAGCTAAGGAGGGTTTGGAGGAAGCAGGCTCACAGTGAACCCTGGAAGATGGGGAAACATTTGCCTTACCCTTCCTCTCATTACCACTCTCTCTCACGATGGGTTAAGCTCCAGTATCCTCTCAGAATAAAAAGGTTTAGAAACTAGACTATCTAGAGACATAAATAATGAAATGGAACTAAGCAGCAGAGCACCGTCTGGTTTCATCACTTCTTGAGCAGAGATGGATCCAGTAAGTGTTCAGTGCTATCTTACAGGTCTGGAGCAAGTTGCTCGGTGGTTAGGAACAAGGGTGTTAGTAACAAACAGACCTAGACTGAGTCCTAGTTCAACATGGGAATTAACCTTTCTAAGCCTCAATTTCCACAACTTTAAAAGGTGATATCACACTATCTTATGGGATTGTTATGAGATGTAGTGAAAACACACACACTCAGATATTCACAGTTATTATTTTGATTGATCATTTGAGGCTTTAAACTTAAAAAATCAAAATACAAGACTCACAGTAATGAAAGACACAGTGAGTGCCATGTATGTGCAGTGTAGGGTGGGTGATGGGCAGGAGTTCCAGGAAAGAGGTAGAAACTGAACTTCTCCCAAACAAAATTTTTATTTATTTATTTTTTTGGTGGTGGTACTGGGGATTGAACCCAGGGACATGCCATCTCTAAGTTTTACTCTCAGCCCTTTTTATTTTGAAACAGGGTCTCACCAAGTTGCTGTGCTGGCCTTGAATCTGAAACCTACTGTCTTAGCCTCCCAAATATTAGGATTACAGGCACACGCTATCAGGTCCAGCTCCTAAACATTTTTAAAAATATGCCTAAGCATGGGTAAACTGCAAGCCATTACTTCTTTGGGTTGAATAATGACTGAGTTGAGAAAGACACTCATAATATCTCCTATGTTGTAGGAAGGAGTTTTGGTATATGATGCCAAAGGTAACTGGACCAAAAGAGGAAGTAGATACCTTGGACTACATCAAGACTAAAAGACCTTATCACATGTGTGCAAAAGAGACTATCAAGAGAGTAAAAAAGGTAACTCATGGAATGGGAGCAAATATTTGCAAATTGTATATCCAATAAGGGGCTAACATCCAAATTATTTAAAAACTTCTGTAATTCAACAACAAAAACCCCAATTTAAAAAAGGGCAAAGGATTTGAATAGACATTTATCCAAAGATGATATACAAATAGGTAGTCAGCACATGGAAAGGTGTTCAACAACACTAATCATTAGGGAAATGCAAACCCAAACCACGAGATACCATGTCACCATTTCATACCTATCAGGATGGCTGTTACATGGCTACTGTATAAAAAAAACAAAAAACAAAAAACAAAACACCAGAAAAGATGTGAGGATATCACAACGCTGGACACTGTTGGTTGGGAACACAAAATGGTGCAGCTGATAGGGAAAACAGTATCACAGTTCCTCAAAAAACTACCATATGATTCAGCAATTCCACTTCTACATACATACCCAAAAGAATTGAAAACATGGTCACAAAGAGATATTTATAGACCCATGTTCGTATCAGCATTACTCACAAATAGCTAACAGGTAGAAGCAACTGAAATGTCCATTGGTGAATGAGCAGATAAACAAAAGGTGGTGTTTATACATACAGTGGCATATTATCCAGCCTCTGATGGAATTTCTAACATATGCTTCAGCGTGGATGAACCTTCAAGATATTACACTAAGTGAAATGAGTCTAAGTCACTATACTCAGAGATTTGACCACAAAAGATCACACAGTGTAGGATTCCACTCAGAAGAGTTATAGGATTCCACTCAGAAGAGTTATCAAGAATAGATGAGCCTGTAGTGACAAAGTAGAACCGTGGTTGCCAGGAGCTGGAGAGAGGGAGAAATGGGGAGCCAACATTTCACGGGTACAGAGTTTCTGTTTGGGAAGATGAAAGTGTTTTGGGGGTAGACAGTGGCAACGGCTGTACAACAGTGTGAATGTACTTACTGCCACTCAGCTGCATGCCCCAAAATGATTAATGTGGTAAATTTTATGTTGTGCATTTTCTAGAACTTAACAAACAAATAGATATAAAAAATCTGGTTCTCTCAAAAGAAAACCACAAGAACTTAACAATAATTATGCTTCGACCATTTACACAGCATTTAGTTCTACTTTCAGTATTGCTACTTAAAAATTCTAGGGGATGATTTTTAAAAATCTAGACTTCAAGTGCATAAGGAAAAAAGAAAACATGTCTTTAATGGTGTGCTAACGTCACATTCACTTACTAAGGAATGTGATTTTCTTTCGTTGCCAAGACAGCAACTTGTTGCTGTGGAAACCACACAAAAACAGGAATACTTAACTGAAACAAACTCCACTCACCTGCACAAAGATGCCCTTGCTCCTATACTCCTCATGGAGGCACCGGGAGAAGAAATCTACAAAAGCCTGGAAGAGTGGTGGGAGTGAGAAGAAAACACACATATGACATCAATCTGCCTGATTTATAGCCATGGAAACAAAAAGTAATAAACTAACCATTTAACACTATCATTTCTAATCATTGTTTTCATTTCAAATGCAGGAAAAACTAAAGAAACCACAACTGATTTTTATCTGCCACTAAATGAGGTATAATCTTACCAAATATAATCTCTAGATCAAGTTTTTATTTAACTGAAAAAGGTTCTTCTTTATTTTCAGAAATTACTTTCCAAGAAAAATATTTTTATATTATTATAACAAAGGATGCATTTCTATTCTCTACTTGCCACTCAAGCAGAAACCCAATATGAATTCTATTCAACTCTGTTCTATGGGGATTTTGTTGTTATGAAAAGAAGAAGAGCAAGTAGTTTCTGCATGCTTCTGGATGGATGGACGAGGGACTCCTTCTTTAGATAAATCTATCCACATAATGTGCCACTTCTTGAATGTAGACTCAACCTCAGGCTTGAAGTGCAAAGTCCCAACAATGACTCTACAAATGCCCCAATTAGCAACAGTCTGTATTTGTGGAGAACAGGGAGGGGGATGGAGTCCAGCAATCACTTCTAACACATGGAATCATTTTAAACTTGCCTATGGTATGTTCTAGAGACCTGAGAGCAAGAAGAGTATAAGGGTTATGGGTGATGACAAGAGTTTTTGGAAGATAGGAGTGATTGAGTTTTTCAAGTGAAAGGCACCGGGTTGGGGGAGGGGGACAGATATTTTGTTCTTTTCCTTCCCTGACATATAGCAAGTTCTTATTATATATTATATAATTTGTTTATTTTTCCCTAAAAAGCTTGTCTAACTTCAACATCTGAATGGTCATTTTCCCCTTTGGAAATGTATTCCATGCTTCAATAATGTATCTGAAGATGATATTGTTGACCTGCAGGGAGGAACAGATGCATTCTGAATTATTATCCCAGCCGTAATATGAGGAGGTAAATGGTGATGTTGTATGAAATTATGATATCTGATAGAAAGACTAGAACATTCTTGTCATACCCCAGAAATGACAATGAGTAGCTGAGTTCTGGATCATGTGACAGAACAGTCACACTCTCACCAGTCTACCTTGGCCCACTGTGTGCATCTCGGTGCTGACTGGCTGTATTTCTTCTATGTGTATGAATCATTCATGTATCTGATCCAATCTTGGACTCTTTATCATGTTCGAACCAACTGAGTAAATGGCCTGGGAAAAGTTCTCTATGGAAACGATTCTCTATGGAAAAGCACAAGTAACACTTTAAAAATCAGTAAACTATGGGGAAGAAAAAAAAGTAGTGGGCCACCTGTGCATCTCCCCCTCTCAGTATGCATATCTCCAGCTGTGGCCTTCCTGAGACTCACAGTGGGTACTTTCCTTTCCTCGCTAGCTCACCCGAAAACTGCCAAGGATAGATAGAACCTCAGGAAGTGAAATCTATGTTAGCTGCTTGGACTGAAAATCACTCCGTAGTCTTGTAATTTACTGAAATGTTGTTCACCTTGGTTGCAGAGTAGATGGTCAGCAGTGGAATTGGATGCATTCCACTGGCGGAGGAGATATTCAGAATAGCCCCTTTAGATCTAAAAAGGAAAATGTACCGAGTCAACGGAGCAAAATCATATACACAACTGTGAATTGCAGATCAAGACATATAATTATTTGAGATGGAATAACATAGCTGCTTTTCTAACATATACTCCCAGCCCTTCATTAATGAGTGATATGTTTGGTCAGAGAATGAGGCATAATTCAATCAACTAAAAATAGCTCTTCTTTACGATGAATTCACTTTCCGGTCTTAGTAATCCAGGGCATGACTGCATCAGATCTACTCTCCTTGAGCTCGTCTCTCCTCTCTGGCCACAGCATCAAGAATGCTCATTTGCAGGGCACAGTAGTAGAGGGATGCTTAGCATGCCCGGAGGCCCCAGGTTGGCTCCCCAGTACCGACAAACACACGCATTCTCATAGATACTCTTATAGTCCCTACATGCACCTTTATTATCATCATACAGCTTATCACCATACAGCTTACTATAGTATTTAATCATTCTCTGTGTATAAATGCTTCCACCCCCCTCAGCAAAAATCATAAACTTCTGGACATCATAGCCCATTTTTCCTCAAACACTCTGCAAGTGCTGAGTATGTAACAAACAGTACATCATAAAACCTCTGGCAATGAGTGAATGGCTATGTCCGGCCCTTGTTCTTCTCCTGGGTTGTAGATATGTGGGCATCAAAGAGGTGGCTTTACAACTATGTGAGTCTTAGCCAGGTGTGGTGGTGCACACCTGTAATCCCAGTAATTAACAGGGTGAGACAGGAGAATCTGAGGCTCGAGGCCAGCCTCAGCAACTCAGTGAGACCCTATTTCAAAGTAAAAAGGGTGGGAGGTAAAGCTCAGAGATAGAATGCCCTTGGGTTCAATCCCCAGGGAGAAGGAAGGAAGGAAGGGAAGGAGGGAGGGAGGGAGGGAGAGAGAGATGTGACTCTACAGTTCATGAAACTGTATTCCTTTGTCAAAGGGCAAAAATCAATTACTTTTTTTAATTTTTAGAGACTACTGTAAATCAGAAGTCAGAAAGTTACCAGTAATTTCTAATTCTACAAGTAAATGAAAAATAGTTTGAGAAGAGCAATGCTGTGAACATACTAGTTATTAGCAAGCCTATTTAAGTTAGGCAGGCAAAGTGTGAAATTAGGATTTTAGGCATGTCAGAACTAACCACCAACTCTTCCACTCAACTCTACTCTTCTTAGAGGGTCAGCCTCTTGGCCTGCCCTCCCCCTCCTCTTTCTCTCTCCTCTCTCTCTTTCTCCCTTTCCCTCTCCATCATCACGTGCTGGGATGGAACCCAGGGCCCCCCACATGCTTGGCAGGTGCTCTAGCACTGAGCTACATACATCCCCAGCCTGGCCCTTTTCTTCAGCTACTGAAATCCGACCCCAGAGCCTCTCCTCCTCCACTTCGGATTTCTTTCCTTCAACCTGGTTGCTCTTTGTCTATATCTACTTCTGGAAAGTCTTTTTTTTTTTTTTAAAGTATTAAAAAAAGGGACTCTCTAGACCTCTTTTATGCAAAATAACAGAGGAAACATGATTAAATGGCATCTAAGTTATTTCAGACATAAATCTGAAAAGAAATAATCCCCAAAGGTCACCAGCTCCATCTGCCAGCCTCCAGGCAAGATGCCACTCCAACCATCAAAGGGAAGTCTGGATTCTGGGCTTCATGTGTGTCACCAGAAACAAGTTGGTGTTTTGGTTGTTTTTTTTTTAAACCAAAGTCTTTATTAGCAATACAGACTTCTCTGAGCAGTGAAATCCATTAACATTTTGGTGATAGAAATAAAATTTCAAATTTAAAAATGTTATTAAAGGTTTTGAAAAAGGGTAGAAATATGATTGATGGATGAATTACATCATTCTTCTATTTTTTGCTTGTGTCTCTCTCAGAAACAGAGAGCTTTTCTTTTTAAATTTTAAGAAAAGAGGAGTTTTAAGGTACCAGGAGTTAGAACCCAGCCCTCTACGATAAAAAGACTGGTGAATTAACAATGAGTACCTAGTTATTTCATTTTATCTGTATTTGTGAGAAGTTCTTTGAATAAAAATGGAATATAAACCACTTTGTTACAGGAGACTTTTAATACAATATTAATTTATGATGTTTAAATTATCTTTTATCTTTTTAGGGTGTTGAAATTTGATTGTGATGGTGGTTACACAGCTCTGTGAATATGTTAAAAATCACTGGACTGTACACTTTAAATGGATACATTTTATGGTATATAAAATATACAAGAATAAATCTGTAAAAAGAGAAAGTATATTTATAATATGCTGGAATGCATCACCTTTAAGTAGGGTTAGAGCCCAGTGATGGGGAGGCAAAGAGCTAGTGTATCATATGCAACATAATATGCTTTCCGAGAAGTAGCTCCAAATCTCGACAAGTTACCCCCTACACCCTGAGAATCCTTGCAGATGTGGGTTTTTAACATTTTCTCATACAACCAGTAATTGCGATATTCTCACTCACAGGAAAAGAAAAAGCCAGTCTTTTCAAATGAGAGGCAGATAATGTTTTTCACTGAAGCTACAGGCTATCATTGCTGGTTTTATCAGCCCGATTCTGTACTCTATTCTACTCAAACTAGATGGGGCGGCTATGTGTGCCCTTGAACAAAAATCTTGCATTTTTAAAATTTCATTCCTCACAAATGAAATGCAATTTAAAAGTATTTAAAGGTTAAAGTTTAATGTTATCAAAACACTTTTTAAAAAAATTAAATCAAACTTATCATACAGACTCTTAAAACTTCACTTACCAAAGCCATGATTTCAAAAGAGGAAAAGTCATTTAAAGATAATAAAAGACTTTTTCCCATTTTAAAAAATAATATCAAGAATCCATTTTGTCACAATTATACAGTCATGCTCCTTTATTTATTTACTTCTTAAGGCAACTAATCTTTGAGTTTCAAATATTCTACCCTGATTTAAAATTCTAGGGGGAAGATCTATTTTGAGTGAGTAAAGTCAGAGTTTTAGGGCACTTTATACAAAACATAGTATTTGCATTTTAAAATACATTAAAACAAATCTATCAAAGTCTATATAAAGTGAGAATGTTTTAGACCTAAGAAATAAAAGGATAGCATTTATAATTGTACCCAAATGACAGTAGAAAAGGCTGTCTTACCATCAAGAACACATATTTGTCTAGCAAAAAGTCCCACACCCACACACACATTCAATTCTCTCTCTCTCTCTCTGTCTCTCTAAGGATAATAATATTCAATTCAGTTTTGTCTGAATCACAAATAACATACTGGAATAGCTTGTCTTAATCCTCTACTATATACAGTATCTACTCTTTATATAGAAATGGGGGTGAACATTGGGACTGGCAGGCACAAAGGACTCTTCTTTAAAATCAACCACTTTGTCTAGCTCTAATCCTCCATCTAAGCAGAATTAGTGACGTCAAACCAGTTTCCATGGCACAGCTAGACTCATGACAACTCTGTTATATCAAGCAGAAGGATGAAATGGGCTGCACTAATTGCACACAGAAACAAACATAAAACCAAATCCTGCTTAATCTCTCATTTTCTGGGGGCTTGGGAGCAATTCTAAGATTGGAAGGTATATTAAGAGTTTTGCTGAAGTTCAATAATGAAGACTCATGTTGCTCATACTTCAGCACATTTCCTAATTTGTTGTGACAAACATCCAAATAAGTCAAGAAATACTTTCTGTGATGTAACATTCTTAATTTATAACACTGCTTACTCAGTGGAGTCACACAATGGTGTCTCTGATGCAAATTATTGAGGGTCTATTAGAACTAAAACAAAAACAAAACAGAAAACACCAATTGCTGATAAGAAAGCACCTTTTCATATGAACATATTCTCTTCCATTATTAGTCCTCTTACAAGCCAAACCAACTCTATAAAATCCAGTATCTTTCATTTATAGCTTTTTATAGCTATTTTTCTAGAATTCCTTCAGACCTGTGCAATTCCCCATAAGACATTCTTTAATTGTCACTGGGATTTAAAAATTTCCAAGCCTTTGTCCTATAAATGTCCCACCGTTCTATCAGACTTTGTAGTATCCTTGTCCTCACCTCTACAAAAACACTATTGTCACACAGGAATAGGTCTCCTTTGAAATCAGTCACAGATTTTTGCCTTCCTCAGGAACCTCAGCAATGGCCTGTGCTGCAGATGAAGAGAGGGAGGTGGGAAGGCTGCTGTGAAGAACCGGAACTGCTAGGTCAGTACAGACAGCTACCAGTACACAGAGTTTGATGGCAAATGAGGGAGATGTGCAAAAGACTTCATCATAATTCTTCACATTTCCACTTCCTATCCAGAGAAGATGTAAGTATGCTTTTGCAGGGTCATTATACACATACACACACACATACACGCACACACATTTTAAGCTTAAACATAATACTGAAATCGGTGTAGACAGTTCTCTAATACAGTCTCAAGAAGACAGAACTATATCGAAATAGAGTTCTATGTCAGAAAAGAATCCTGGAACACAGGGGTCAGGCATATAATTAGAACCAGTAATCCAAATACTTACATTATACAAATATTGCTTTGTTGAAGAAAGTTTGCAAACATTTAGCACATGAAAGAGAATTACCTGCCCTAAAACACCATAACATGTCATAATTCCACCTTAAGCAATACAATATGAAAGAGGCTATTTTTAGCTTTTCCATGGTTGTTATGGCAACCACCTCCTGGCTCCAGCTGTACACAATGTTTATAATTCCAGGGAAGTAGAAAGAGCAAGTTTCCTCTATAATGTAATTATGCACTTTCTACTTCTATGCTAATAATACCTTAGTTTGATTATAGATACTTGTTTAGTGATAGTCAGTTGGCCCTAGGCTATAGTTCTAGAAGGTTTGGAAAATCTCATACATCAGAGGTAGAATCAGTGAAAGGAAAAAAAAAAAAAAAAAAAAAAAAGCCCTCAGAAACAACAAAGGCTCTTTCTAAAGGATACTGCTATTACTCAATGGAGATACCAACCCTATGGAAACCAACCATAGGAAATAGGCCGTTTAGAGGTGGGAGAAAGAGCGGGCTATAATGAAACCACTCGTAATGTGTAAGGAAGACCGCTTTCAGATTATCTTTCACTTGGAGCTTTTCTTTTGTCCTGGGCACACAGCTGGCATTTCTGGCCTCCCTTGAGGTTAGTTGTAACCTATGACAGAGCGAGTTCTGAACAATGGAATGGGTAGAAGTATGACACAACTTCCAGTGCTGGCCCACGAAACCTTCCCTAAAATCACCCTGATTCTTTCTCCCTTCGTCTGCATGCACAGGAGAACTCCCAGACCCCAAGAATGATGAAGTCCCGAGATGGAAGGAGTGTCAGATCCCTGAATGACTCAGTAGATGTGAGGGAAACACAATAAGCCTTTACTATGTTAAGCCACTGAGATTTAAGTAGTTGACTGCAGTTAGCCTACCTTGACTAATACATCTAGGAACTCCTTAAATTCAAGTGGACATAGATGTCCCTTCTCCTAATCAAAAGTCCTGATTCATTGAATCTAGAGGCATTTCTCACGAAATGTACCACAATCACCCCCATCTCAGTTTCAGTTCATAGCTTCTGATGCCTTGCCACTAGATCATTTCTCAACCTCAGTTTAAAATCAACTTGATTTCTCTCTCTTTGGGGTCCCAGGAGGTTCCTTGGGTATTCTACCTCTGAGCTATATCCCAATGTTTTTTGATTTTTGAAACAGGGTCTCACTACATTGCTAAGGGTCTTCCTAAGTTGCTAAGACTAGCCTCAAACCTGCAATCCTCCTGTTTCAGCCTCCCAACTACTGAGATTACAGGTATGTACCACCATGCCCATATAAAATTAACTTGATTCCCTTCCTGGCTTTGGGGGGGGGGGTTACTGAGGACTAAACCCAAGGGGCATTCTATATCCAAGTTATACCTCTGCCTTTTTTGATCTTGAAACAGTCTCATTAGATTGCTGAGGCTAGCTTTAAACCTGCAATTCATGTGTCTCAGCCTCCTAAGTATTGGGATTAATATGTCCAGTTTTAACTTGATTTATTGAAGATAAGGAAACAATTCATCTTTTAAATACTCCATGATGAACTTTATTCAATGAATGTTTGTTGAATGGGTGAATTCTTTTCTTTGCACTGTTTGTATTTATCTTATCTAATGCTCCAACTGTAACTGTGGTAATGGCTAGGTCTACAGAAGGGGCAGTGAAGTTCCAAGCTCTTTACATTTGTAATTTTCACTAACTTATTGTGTAGCTCCATAGCACTCCATTTCTTTGTATCTGTTTCTTCACCTGTCAAATTAGGGAGAGTGTTGCTTTCAATTATCTTAGAGTACTACATTTCTATGGCTCTTTGAATCCAATACTTCATGCTCTGCAAGATGATTTCACAACCATTATCTCTTTTGATATGGTTTTCATGAACATACTTTTATAATACTTCT
>PVLC010044029.1:0-12332 GCA_004027655.1 Graphiurus murinus
TAAGGAGGACATTTTAATTCCAAACTGTAGTATAAGAATTCTGTGAAAATTTTTAAAAATTGTATGTCTAGGGTATAAATCCTTTGTCAGATTATCAAAGATTCACAGAATTATTTTACTAGAAAAGTAGGTAGAAATGATAGTTTAATAAGAAAATAAAGAAAGGCTTCCCAGTTGGCATTATGCACTTTACTTATATAATGTGACTATACTTGAAGTAGTAGTCTAGAAGATTTTACTCATGACTGTATTTCTTGCCCTGAAACCTCTGCATAATGTGACAAATAGTATTATTTCTTAGGGCTTCTAGGATGTTCCATGTAATCTTTGCAGCAGCAAAATCAGGACGTATGCTGATTAAGGAATCACTTTAAATTCAATGCAACAAATACTACCGTGTAACATTAATTTTAGAGTGGTTCTCTTTTTCCATTTAGCACATCTAGTTCTAGGATAAGTGATGAATCTGTGATTTGGGAAGAAACCAAGGTAGATAAAGATTTATATTCTGTACTAAATTGAAAAGTTTCATTCCCTATGTTCAGACCTTTAAAGTACAGGGCAAATTCATATTGCTCTTTGTGCTGACATATCTTCTCAAGAAATGATCTACCTTTTGCCATCAAAATAGAGCGGATGGATCTGACTCATTAAGAAATGTTGTTATGAAAGAGGTTGGGATGATGCCGATTAATTTCCAACCATTCAGTGCTTTAGAAACTTTAACACATTTATTATTGCCATGTTTATGTGCTGTGCTGTGCAGTGAAATGACAGCAACATTTTATCTCAAGCAGTTAGAGAGGAATGCATTTTAAGAATACATTTATTGGACATTTTACTGAAAATACAGGGTTGTAATAGTGCATACAATGGTATTATCATAAATAGCTATAGTAAATAGCAGTTAAAAAGATTATATAGAAAATAGCCCAAAAAAGCCTTTCCTCATAGTCTAGGATGTATACTGTAAAATTGCTAGAAAGTTGTCCTCTTATAATTGATGACTGTTTGTATTCGACTAACAGAACAAAACATTGATAAAGAATTCTAAGATTTTTGTGTGTCAGACATTCACGTATTTTTTGATAGTTTGGTTTTGTAAGCAGTGCTGACATATGAAAATTTAAGTAAAGAATCAAAGGCATTACCTAGAGTAAAACAAATTGCCTAAATTGTTTATGCAAAAAAAATTGCTCAGACTTTTTTAAAATTTCAGATAGTTTTATATGTTTGTTAGTGATATAAGTAATATTTGATTACATTAACATCATGGTATTAAACTGGCATATTTTACCTAAAACATATTCTAAAATATACGGTTTATTTTTTAAAAGAACACAAATTTTGAGACAGAACCTATCTAATTTGAAAGAATTTTTAAATAAAGAGGATTGAATAAATATTTGTAGTTAGCAAATGTAAATTCACAATCTTTCCTATCTTTATTTCTTACAAAATAGGCAAGAGATACTAACCTCGTTTGTTGTAAAGGGCAATCAGATAAGCCACAAGGTTTTAGACTGAAAAAGAAGATACGTACTTCACAGCTCCCATGAGATTTACAGCACATAAAATAGACTTTTATGGCCCTGAATGAGATTGTGCTTCAGTCTTAGACATATCCGTTTTTTATGGTCATTAAAAGTTATTGAGTTAACTGCTCATTATACAGTTTAATCTACACTCTTACTTTTGATCTACTTTCAGGAGAGCTGAAGTAGTTAAGTTAAAATAAGAGCTATCTCAAAACTTTGAAATGTATAAAATTTGACCTCAGGTGTAAATGTGGTTGAGACTCATAGAGGTTACCCTGATTTGATCGAGCTGTTCTTAAGTAAGCACATTGCAAATTTGCAAATATCTTTTCCCAATCCATTGTTTGCACACTTACTCTCATAATACTGTTTTTTTAAGTTTCTAATTTAAATGCAGTCTAATATCTTATTTTCCTTTATGTGTTTTATGTAGTATTTTAAGCACATTTTCTATACCATAAGTCAGAAATATATTCTCATATAAATATAAAAGAATATATAGGAATATAGTCTCATATCAATATAGGAATGTATTGTCATATAAGTATAAGAGAAAAAAGCATTAGGGGTTCACTTTTATTGTTATATAAGTAATCCAGTTGGAATTGATTTTCTGTGTAAGTTTTGTTGTAGATGAGGTCAAACTTCATTGAGACAAACTTGTCATAGGATTCTAATACTAAATAAATAAGTAATGAACTTACTAAAATAAAATTACTCCATACTTTGATAGCCAAATGTTAAGGTTACCTCTGTATTCTGGAGGTATATGTCTGACATATGTAATTAGCTATAAGGAAAGAAATGACATTTATATGGCATACTTTCCCAAAAGGTCAGATGGTCTGTAGTCAGTTAAAAAAATCTGATATTAAAAATAATTAAAATGAAAGTTTGATGTTTAAAATAAAACCATCTCTACTTCTTTTGAATTCTAAATCTATGTAATAAAGAGAGCCTTCTTAGTTGTGACTACTGTTAGTTGTTTTCAGGTGTGTGTGTGTGTGTGTGTGTGTGTGTGTGTGTGTGTGTGTGTTTTAACCTAACTTTCCTAGGTTTACTCAAAATATTAAGATGGATTTAAAAAATTATTCTATCTAACAGATATTTCAAATTTGCTGGTTTCCTCCATGGTGCCTCCAAAGTATTTCTCTTCCACAGTCACACAAAAATTCATGTGTCCTTTTATCTTGTCATCTGTGGATTAGCCACATTGAATCACTATTTGTGTCTATCTCATATAATAATCACCTGATCATTCATTTTAGTGAAATACTTTCATCTTAACCTTGTCCATTTCCACCATCCCAACAATCAATGCAAGAAGATTAGGAGCTAAGTTTACATGACTGCGTGAGGGGTGGGGAGTAGGTATCAACAATATCCTACTGAGACAAGTTGTAAGTTAAGTGTTAGGCAACAGGAAGAAACACTTTACTGTGCCAGAAGATCCAAGGACTCCAATGCCCACAAGAACGTTTTTAAAAAATATTCCATAATGAAATCTAGCCAAACAAGGAAAAGAAAAATAGAAATAAAGTATACAGTGAGAAAGTAGTTGTGGCACATGGCTTAGTAGAAACAACTGAATCCATTTCAACATAAAACCAACACTGAGGGGATTGAGATTAAAAAAAAAAAGAATCTGTAAGCATTATAAATGCTAAAGGAATAAAATTAAACAACAGAAAATGCAGATCAGCAGGAGAAGCGAGAGAGGCAGGGTAAGAGTGCTAATGAATTCAGTAATCATAGCTTGGAGTCCGTAAATATGTTTAAAGTCAGGGAAAAACGCTCTGTATTTGTCTCAAGATTTTTGTCAAGGTAAAATTGCATTATGTGAATATAATGACAGTCTTTTTTTCTTCCTTCTGACATCTTTTCCATACCTACCTATCATCTACCTCTCTACTTCTCTATCTACCTAACCTGTTGTCCATCCTCCTTATTGCACTGTGTATGGAAAGTTTGGAATCCAAATGCAATGTTAATCAAAGAGGTGAGAATATTCTCAATCTCAGGAGAAAGCTTTCAATATTTCAAAATTAAATATGATTTCTGCAAAATTTCTAAGTACCTTTATAGAATAAGAAAGTTTTGATTTCTTCAATGAATAGAACTTTTGAGAGTTATTTTTCTCACTTTATTGAGGATATAAAGTTTTTCTTATTATTCTTTTACTATGATGGATTACTTTAAAATTGTTAAATCAATTCTAAAATCCAAGATTGAACATATTTGGTTGTTCTTTTTAAGCTTATCACATATTATTATTTGGTTTACTAATGTTTTGTTTGGGTTCTTTTTCTGTATGTTTTGAGGGAGGCCGACTTATACTTGTTCTTGTTTTCCTTGGCAATATCCAAGTCTGATTTTGTTAGGATGATGATAAAAACAAGCAGTGAATGATTCTCTTTCAACTGTTCTATGGATTTTACTTAATTAGTTTATTCCTTCTATAACTATTTAGAAGAATTTGCTGTTAAAGCCCACTTGGACCTAGAAACTCTTTTTGAGAACATTTTGAAATATGAGTTTGATTTCATTTATAAATACAGTACTGATTAAATATACTATTTGTATTTGTGCCAGTTTTGTAAATTGTGTTTTCTAGAAATTTGCCTATAGCTTCCAAAATGTATTGGCAGGAAATGGCTCAATACTGAGGAATCCAACCCTCCTTAAAAGCCTCTGTGGTTTTCCAGGTCTGACCTTAAACAGGTGCAAAGGCCTTCCCTGACAGGCCTCATTAGGGAGAGTTGCACTCTCCACACCAGACACTACAGTCTTCAAGAGGGTCTCCCAAGCTATCTGCATTGCTGGCCATCATGGTTTTTCATTTGTTTACATTTCTTCCTGCCTAGGATTTATCTGAGTCCTTGGGCAGCTCTTCTAGGGAGGTATCTTCACTGGAGGAGAAGGAGGAAACCTTAAAAAAAACATTCCCCTATTCCCCATTCTAATTCAGTCTAGAGAAACCCAGATGGAATAAAGGATGGAAGGTAGAAGAAGGAGGAAATGCATAAAATAAGCTATTATTTCTGGGTAGAAGTGGGTCTGCCCTTGCCTGGAGATAGAGGACTTAAGTCCTGTGCTTTTCTAACTGGGCTCCTAAACTCTCACCAAGTACTCTCAGAGGAGTTTCCCAGCCTTTGCATCTTGGACGGGACTGCATCATTGGTGGCTCCTATCCTGAGACTCCAGCTCTTGCATTGCTCAACCGGCAGTTGATTTCTGTGGCTCTCCATGTTTAGACAGCCACTTGGTACTACACTAATTCTGAATGTAAGCCAGTGAGACACATTCGCTTTTATAATATACATGTCCTGTGAATTCTATTACTCTAGAGAACCTTGACTAATAAAAAAAAATCAGAAAAATAATCAAATTGGTTTTCAAATGACTTGAATAGAGGGAACAATTTTAAACAACTCAGGTATTTCAACTACTTAATGACAAGGAATTTTATTTATGTCTAATGTTCCCTGGGAAAACTTTTTCAAGTTTTCCCTATAGTATTTTTAAAGACTAAGAAACAGATAAGATCTTACTAAAGTTTTTAAAAGATAATTCAAAGTCTATTTTGAGCCAATATATTTGGGAATTTTAGGCTCAAACTAATTTTCATTTTATAATAAGCTATCAATATTTACTTCAAAGCACAAATCCAAGTTGTAAAAATAAAAGTGCTTTGCATTAGTGAAATTCATTTTTAATTTCAGACACATGCTTTAGACATGGGAAATATTAAGAGTATATTTTCATAATAAGTAGCCACACTACACAACCCCATATTATATTTGACTACTCTTTTCTAACATCCCTTGCACACATAATTAAACTCACACACAAAGTTAGCAAGTTCTAACTTCTATATTCTAAATCATTGTTAAAGCTCTTATGTATGGCCTGGAATCTGTTTTTTAATGGATTGTGCTCAAGTCCTAACAGATTATTCTCTCTAGTACTATCAATTTGAAGCCAGAATAATTTGCATGAAGCAAAACTTTATTACTTACCAAAGTCTTCCAACAAGTTCGAGTAGCTTTGATTTATTTTACACTATCCCTCATGATTTGACTACCTGTTTTATTTTTCACTATCACTTTTGTGTTCCATACTCCCACTGAACCACTTCTCTCAGGTCATAAGATAATTTATTCAGAATATTTGTGAGCCATTTATTTTGGACATGGCACCATGCAAGAGCCAGAAAGAAACTATGAGGGAAATATTTAAATGAGAATAATTCTCTAATCTCTAGATCTTCATATATTAATAATTCATCTGGGAAATATATTAATCTTTTATCTAGTCTCTGATTAAAAATACTCATTGAGGTATAGCACTTGTAATTTCAGAAAGTGAAAATATAAATACTAAAACAACAGCAGTCACAAATATAAGCTCCTGAACACACACACTCACACTCACACACATACACACACTCACATACATGTGTATGTGTATGTGTGTGTGAGTGTGTGTGAGAATGTATGCATACAGGAACTTATGTGTATATGTGTGTTTGTGTGTATGTAATTAAATATAGATTTGTGATGACATTAGATATGGTTTTACTACCCAGAAAGAAAAAGATCATGAAAATGTTACTTTAGAAACCTGCTAATAATTAAATATTATGTGAGAAAAGTAGCCTCCTTATTTTAGTAAGCTTTTTATTACTGTGACAAAACATACATAAGAGAAATAAAGAAGAAAATATTTATTCTGGCTTATTGTTTCAAAGGTTTCAGCCAATGATCACTTGGTCCTGCCACATCTGGGCCTGTGGTGAGTCAGTAAATCCTGGCTGGAAGGACATGGCCCAGGAAACTACTTAACTCATTTGACTGAGATGCAAAAAGAAAGAGGAAGGGGCCAAGGTCCTAATATGCCCTCAGTGACCTCACTTCCTTCCACTAGCCTCATCTACTAAAGGTCTCATCATCTCTCAATAGTACTTCTGGCTGGCAACCAAACCTCTTGGGAAACTTTTCAGATCCAAACTATAACACTAATTTTGAAGCAGGAAATGTAGGAAAGAAATGAGAAAAGATTATCTAGTAGAGTCAATTGAAATGTGGTGGGAATTATATAAAAATAATTTCAAGATAATATCACAAATCCCATTGAGGAATTAAAGTGTGTAATTCTCTAAGAGGGACCAGAATTAGCAATACAAAATAATTTTGCTGCCAGGCATGGTGGCACACGCCTGTAATCCTAGCATTTGGGAGGCTGAGATGGAGGATTTGGGTTTGCAGCCAACCTCAGCTACCTAGTGAGGCACTCCGCAACTTAGTGAGACCCTGTTTCAAAATAAGAATAAAAAATAGGGCTGGAGGTAGAATGCCCCTGAGTTCAATCCCCAGTACCACAAAACAAAACAAAACAAAATAATAATAATAATTTTGCTGATGATTCTACTGGAAAAACACCAATGGCAAAGTAAATGTTAATTTCTTTGCTCCTAGGTGAGTAGATGGGAAAATGAAAGGGATAATGACTTTTTAAAGTACACTAGGATGAGTATAGATAGCAACAATTTATAATTTACTATAAATCAAAAGACTAGAAAAAGGATCTTAATGTTATAGCCATGAAGAAATGATAAATATTTGAAGAGACAGGTATCTTTAACTTGAGTTAAACATTATACAATACATCAGATGATGCCCTGCTATAGATATAATTTTTATGTATCAGTTAAGAATAAATTTAATGAAAAAATTTTAAAAATGAAAACAAAATGTCATAGAAGAAAGATTAATGGATAGGAGAATATTAATATATGAGCAACCTGGAATGTTGAATTTTTAAAGAGTATTTTAGCCTTTAAAAATAATTATAATGTAGCAATGTCCTGTAATATATATCAGGAAACATAATATAAAGTTAATAGAAATATCTTGTAAAAAATTCTGAAAAATAATAAAACATTTAAAATTTAGAAAAATGTGGGAAATACTGATAAATTATTTTATTGCATATATTATTTAATGTAGTTAATCAAAATAAATGGTAAGATAAGTGAGAATATATAAGAAAAAATAAAAATATATACAATGCGAGAAATAATACAAAAGATGAGATAGTCAAAACTAAAATTAAGCTCATGATAATGAATGTAAATGGTTTAAATTTCCATGTTAACAGCAGTTGACTTTCAAAACTGTGTGTGTATAAGTACTAAGATAAGATTGAAAAATGTAACTGTGTAAATTCTTAAGGAAGAAGAATATATGAACACCATAGGTCATTATCCCTTTTAGATTTTATAATGTGTATATGAATGTTTAATACAATGAAAATAATTTTTGTATAGAATAAAATATAGTATAGAAAATTGAACTTGCTTAAGAGAATGGCAAACTGTGTTTCTTGTTCAAATGTCATTTTTACATTGAGAATTGTTAAAGTCTATCGTATATTTTAGTAATTTCAAGTGAAAAAGTGAGGAAACTAGATAAATGGATCTGAATTGGTGAAGCTATAGCTTGGCTTTCTCTAAGGAAATGAAGAAAGACAAATTGTTGTATGTCCACTCAAGAGATTTTCCATAAATACACATGCATGCAAACACACACACACACACACACACACACACACACACACACACACACAAACACATAGTATTTGCTTACTTGTAGCACAATGTCTGTAAAGTACATACCATTATTCTCACGAGATGGCTACAGAATTATTTTTTCATAGGTCATAAGGAATGCTCTCCATTTCAGATATCTAGTACTTAGAGTCAAAACAAGTTTGTTTTGTTTGTTTGTTTGTTTCCTGGTTTGAACATCTATCTTTTTTTTTTTTTTTTTTTTTGCGGTACTGGGGATTGAACTCAGAGGCATTCTACTTCCGAGCTATACCCCCAGCCCTATTTTTTATTCTTTATTTTGAAACCGAGTCTCACTAAGGTGCAGAGTGCCTCACTAGGTAGCTCTGGCCGCGAACCCGGATTCTCCGGTCTCAGCCTCCGGAATGCTAGGATTACAAGCGTGTGCCACCACGCCCGGCTGAACATCTATCTTTTATGGGCTTTGTTTTTTTTTGTTATTGTTGTTGTGGTTTTCCCTGATATACTGGAATGAGGATTATGCTATTCTCTTAGCACAGAGGTTTAGTGGGTAGCAAAAGAGGGCATGCCAATTTTGGGTTCATCTCAACAACTGTTAGGAGATTCATCACAATAAGTTATAAAGGAACATAAAAAAAAAATGCCACTGCCCAAGCATTGAAAATAATGGTGGAGTAGATTTGAGAAGGCATATATGCTTATTTTTTTTTAACAAAATGCAGAAAACATCTCAGGAGGTACCTGATAATTTCCATGAAAGAATAACTTTCATTTCTTATCATGAAAATAAAAATAGAGATTATCACTTTGATGTCTCTAAACTAGAAAGAAAGCAAGGAAATAAAGCACTATCATAAGTACTTTTAGCATCTATGTCTCCAGCTTAATGAAGAGAAAAAAGAAGACCCATAAAACTCTGAGTAAACAGTCTGTTGCAGCACACAAAATGAGACATCTTACTCCTTTTCAACCAAATCAGTATTCCCCACCCAGCGTTGGAATGAGGAAAAGTAGGATAAAATGCCAGGAGAAGACTGTGAAGTGGAGCAGGAGGGGATAGAAACACCTGAGAAGGCTTATTGTTAGAAGCAAAAACTCAGTGGCTCCATGCTGAATTAAGGAAGTGATTTAAAAGCAAGGCTCTTTCTCTGGGGAAATAAAACTTCCTTCTGGAAAGATGGAGTGAACCATAATATTGGGAGACTTAATATAATTTCAGATGAGGGAGTAGGAGGCCAGGCCCTTTAACCAAGCTGCACACCATTTGAGTTTACCTGCCTAGTCCCTCAATGTGCAAGACTAGAGAAAAAGCAGACATATTTCAAAACCCAATCCTCAAATGTAACTCAGTGTGAAGAAGCAAGAGACAAATACACGACATCAGAGTGAAAGAGCTGTCCATCTTACAAAATAACAATACATTTAAAATATGAAAGGATGTAAGTCTGTCATATTAAAAAAAATTTAAACATTTTATAAAATCGAAGTTTGGCAAGGCTATCGGTAATGAGTATTCTTACTTTTATTTATGGCATTGCAAGTTGTTCTTTTGTAATAGAATGGAATAGTATAGAGAAAAATTTAAAGTCCATATAATTTGACTCAACCATTAATTTCAAAACTTATCTTAAAATATATGTTCAAAATCATGCTAAGCTATGAATTAAAAGATTTATTGTAACACTACCTTCTTAGCATCAAATTTATAATTTACAACAAATTGGAAGCAATCAAGAGATGTATAACTGTTGCTTAGAAAAATATTATATAATAACTTAAAAACTGAGATATCTTTGTATGGTTTAGGGTGATATGAGTAAGAGTCACTTCTGAAGAAGAAATATCATAAAAACAAATAGCTATACTGCTGATGAAAATTAATATCAACAGCTAGTTTAACTACTTTTCCCATAATTAAACAATATCTACATCCCCCCAAGAGTCTTCACATGGTAGCAGGCAGAGCTCTCTAAAGCTCATTTAATTGAGGAACAGAATTAAAATGAACTGAGAATAAAGTACTTGCAGAAAAGGCAGTGGCTGAGACATATATCTGGATTTTTTTTTCTCTTAATCTCATTAATCGACTAATTCACTGCTTCCTATGGGAGAAGAAAGTAAAGGAGCAGAAAGAAGGATAACGTTATTTTCCTAAATGTACACTCCAGTGGGATGAGTGGAAATTGCCGCACTGTCATTGTTTGAAGTAACAAGAGAGGAATGAAAAAATTTCCTCGAATGATATGAGTAAAGCAAGGTGTGGAGCAATACTTCATTCCAAGCCTCTTTACACAAATCAAATGCAGAGTTGACATCTGCCCTTATAAATAAAATTCAATCTGTATGCAGGAAATTAGAAAGATGAACTTAGAGAAAACTGATACTTCATCCATAAATGTAATTATGTATTTATAAGCTATATTTGCCCTCAAAAATGTAAAAGCCAGTGTTCATCTATAGCCTTTTTCACTATGCATTTTTAATTTTTACTTTCTACTTCCAGGTCCTATCATGTTTTAATCCTATCACCTTTCCATCATCTATCAGGTTAACAGTGTCCTTAAATTTCCTAGATCCTTATCTCATAACACAGAGTATGGTAGAGTCAGTATCTGATTATATATTCTAAAAGAACAGCGAGGGATAGATTAAGGAAAATAGGGTTTGTAGAAAGATCTGGGTTTGATGTTTTCCCTTTCCTTAGTTTTCTAGATGTTTTTGAGCAAGTTACCTATCATTGGTTAGCTCCATTTTTTTCATGTACCAAATGCAAATATTTAAACTTAGCAAGATTTTTTTAAATAAAATTTATTAGGAAAGAGAAGCTGGGCATGGTGGTACAAGCCCATAATCCCAATACTTGGGAGGCTAAGACAGGAGGATCACAGATTTGAGGATCACAAGTCAGTGAGACCCTCAACAACAGCATAAAGAAGTTCTGAATAAAATTAAGAAGAAATAGGGATATAGATCAGAGGTAAAATGTCCCTGGGTTCAATATCCAGTATCCTCCCGCCCCCAAAGAATAAAAAAACATCATGAATTTTTTCATTTTTATGATGGTGGATATTAGAATTTAGCAATAATCTATTAAATGCTTTCTTTCGTTTTCTTTCTTTCTTTCTTTCTTTCTTTCTTTCTTTCTTTCTTTCTTTCTTTCTTTCTTTCTTTCTTTCTTTCTTTCTTTCTTTTCTTCCTTTTTTGTAGTACTGGGGATTGAAACCAGAGGCATTCTACCTCTGAGCTACCCTCAGCCCTACTTTATTTTATTTTAAAACAGGGTCTCGCTAGGTTGATAAGAGTCTCACTATTTGCTGAGGCTGGTCTCAAACCTGTGATCCTCCTGTCTAAGCCTCTCAAGAACTGGGAATATAGATTTAAAAATATATATAATCAGAATTGCATGACATTAGACCTCATCATGTAATAAACAGAAGAGCACAGAGTAAATTGGACATACATTCAGGTTTGTTTTTTTGTTTTTTGTTTTTTTTTTTGGCTTTGTTTTTGTGGAACTGAGGATTGAACTCAGGAGCATTCTACCTCTGAATTACACCCCCAACTCTATTTATTTATTTATTTATTTATTTATTTATTTATTTATTCATTTATTTATTTATTTATTTTGAAACAGGGTTTCTATAGGTTGCTAAAGTCTCCCTACATTGCTGAAGCTATCCTGGAACCTGTGACACTACTGTCTCAGCCTTCCAAGTACTGAAATTACAAGTGTGTGCCACCACACCTGGCTACATATTCAGTTTATAATGGGCAATTCTAAAGTATTTTAAAATATCCATATAATCACTCTTTTGTAGATCTTGTCCAAAAAACAACCATTCACAAGTGAAAGAAGTATGTAAAAGGTCCCTTGTTTCATACAATCAAAATATATTAATCACACATGAGCATTTAAAAGAAATGCTGAGTAATACCAAAGCTGTTAGGTCAATTCAATTAGTGGGGATGGAGTAAAAGTGCAGTATAGAAAGTTGAGTTCATTTATAAACTAATTGTTCTAATACCAATTAACGTGGAATTTTCTTTCTAGGGGTGCTGCACAGAGTTTTAAAATAAAATTTATCATGCTGGGCTAGAGAAAATATGACAAATGCATAAACAGTGAGCAAAAAATATTTTCAAATATGTAGTTACATTTAATGAAAGATTATGAATGGATGAATAGTAACCTTGTAACCGAAAAT